>BQNB010007055.1:62500-89479 GCA_026074375.1 Tanacetum coccineum
TAACAACATTATCCATTTTTCCCTCAGCAGTACTAACTATTGCTTTTGACCCAGCAGTAGTTACATTATTAACCCTAGCAGTATTAACTCTTTTATTGGTTTTAGCTACTGATTTTTGGTTAAAAGGCCTTCTTATAGGTGAATGTGCTTTAAAATAAGAATATGTTTTGGGTAATACATCATTCACTTTTGGTTTAAGGGCAGCGGTATTAACATGCCTAGCAGTACTAACTGATACTTCTGCTCTTTGAGAGCTTTGCTTAGCAGCATTAACTGGTACTTGTCCAAACTTTGTTAAGACTGCACTTGGAACAAAATTTCTCTTAGGATGTGGGTGAGTCAATTTATTTTGGTGGTTCACCCTCTGAGCATTGTTCCATACTGGTCTAATTTTCCTTTGACCAGCAACCCTTCCTTTATCATTTAACATTTGTTTTTCTACCATTTTATTGTCGTAAAAATCATAGTCTTTAATTAAATGGTTGAAACTTCCACACATAAAACAAGCTTTCTTTACAGAATCAAAACCATTCCCTAGTTTATGAGTCATTATTCCTTTTAAGTTTCTTTTATTACTCCTAGGACTTTGACTTTTCCTAGGGAACTCTGCTTGCTCATGTGTGTTTTCCTTATTAACAAGTTTCACATTCTTACCAGATTTGACAAAATTGATTTTAATGAGCTTTGGTTTTGCCTGATTAGGTTTGGGCCTAAACACACTATCATCATCACTATTAGACTCCCACTCTTCAATGAGAGGAGCACTAGACCTAACATTTTTAGGCCTCTTTGCAATATCATTACTAGTTTTAGATGTACTAGCTTCAGTTTCAGGCACACTAGTGGTGGTCTTTCTTACTGCAAACATAAAAGCAGTTTCATCTAACCCAGCAAAAGATAAGTCAGGTCTTGGGGGCATGAAGTTCTCTGTACAAGGAGGGGGAACTGCATGAAACCCTTCAACTGTTTTAAATCTATCATTTACTAGATTAACATCCACATCACTGTCTCTATTATTGAACACACTATGAACCACTTCACTCTCATTTATGTTTAATTCACTCTCATTACTATAACCAAGACCTGTTTTATCATTAGTACTTATTTGACTATTAATCAGTTTAGTTAGATTCTTTAATGATTCTTCAAATTTTTCTAGTTTAAGTTTCAAATCATCTTTCTCTTTTAACGCTTCTTCTAACTGATTTTTAAGGTCTTTGATAGAAATATCTCTTACTTGAACATCATATTTTAAGAATGCAATGCTTTCTTCATAAACACCTTCATTCTTTTCATGAACAACTATCCTAGCTTCTAAAGATTCTAATCCCATTTGATAACCTATTATTTCTAGACTAGATTTATTTAGAGCTTCCCTCTGTTGATCATACTATTTTTGAAGAGCTTCAAATGATTTTAAACAATTTTTAGAACAAGTATGTACCTCAGAGTCAGAACTTGATGAACTTTGAGATGTATGGGCCATTAGAGCAAAGTTTATGGGTTCTTCTTCATCCTAAAAGCTACAATCATAGCCACCTATCCCATCTTGAACAACCAAAGCATTTGCAGAAGTCTCCACTGGTACAGTCCTTGTATTTTCTCCATTTCTATTCCCTTGATTTCTTGGTGCCCTGCATTCTCTGGCAAAGTGACCTCTCATGTGGCAGTTGTAACATTCAACCTTTGTTTTATCAAAGCCAACTGTTTCTTTGCCATTGAAATTTAAATTCCTTCCAGTCTTCTTTATGAATCTCTTTACCCTCATAGTAAGCATGGCCACCTGCCATTTGAGATCCATCTTTTCAAGGTCATCAGTATCAATCTACTCCAGATCTTCATTGTCCAGTTGTGGACTATTAGATTGATTAGCAAAGAAGGAAAACATGACATCATCAGCATAAGTTGAGGAAGAAGGTTGTCCCTTTGAACTAGTAGTAGTAACATCATGAGCAGTATTAACTGCTTCATTAGTACTGCTAGTGTTTTCTGAAGATACAAAAGCCACATTCTGAGGATTTGAGCTTGAACTTGACTGGCCTTTAATCTCAGCTTCATACACCTTCAAATTGTTGTATAAATCATCCATACTTAAGGTGTCTAGATCAGCTTTATTTCTCATGATTAAGGCAATATTGTTCCAAGCTGATGGTAAACTTCTTAATAGATTTAAATTTATATCCTCCTGAGAGATCTCTTCACCATGAATTTCCAATTGGCTGATAAGTTTCTGAAACCTATCATAGATTTTATCCAGTCCCTCAAATCTTGATGCAGCAAAATTTTCATATTGCTGCTTCAAAATGGTATTTTGCATTTTCTTGGATTCCTTATTGCCTCCAAACCTATTCTTGATTGCTTCCCATAAGGACTTTGCATCCTTGATTCCATGAAACTTCAGTAGGTGTTCATCAGAAATGTCCAACAGCAGAGTGCTTTTAGCTTTCAATTCATTCTTCCTTGCTAGCCTTTGTTCAGCAGTTTTAGGAGGAATAGGACCTTCAGCACCACCACTGACTGATGCAAGTGCAGCAAATGCATCACCATTCACAATAACCTCCCATAGAGCAGAATCAGTGTGAGTAAGGTATTGTTCCATTCTCATGCTCCAGATATCATAGTCTCCTGTTTTGAGCATAGGAAGCTTTAGTGCAGACAAAGTTTAAGTTGTTTCTGACTGTGATTCCATGACTATGAGATCAAGTGTATATATAGAGTTCTTCTTATTTAAAGTTTCTCAACAAGCTCTGATACCACTTGTTGATCCCAATGAACAGATCTTCTTAGCTTGTTGAATATCTCTTGATCAACCCTTTAAAATATAAATATAAATATATAAAATACTTATAAATATATAAATATAAGGATAAGAATCAAAAAATCTCAATTATAGTAATCCGGGAGTATGATTCCCGGGTCGTTATCCCCAACGAGGATTGCAATTGAAAGTCGAGAGTCGTTTTGAGAATCGATGCTTGAATGGAACAAGATTATGATTGGTTATCTAAAACTACGAGAAAATTAAGGCAAAAACTTAAAAACAATTAAGGTAAGACAAATTTTAACTAAAAACGCAAAACGAGAATCCTAAACGGGACCTAAAAACCCTAAATTATCAAAATTAAGTCCTAAAATGATCTTTTTGGATTTTATAAGTCTTAATTGACTAAAAAGCTAGAACAAAGAAAATGTTAAGAATCGTTTTGACCTTCTTCGGGATATGTTATTTTACATATATTTAACTTATATACACAGCGGAAATTAAAGAACAATAAGTTATTAAACAAGGTTTTAACCGAACGTTCATGCCTCAATATTATTAGTACGTTACCTAACTGTAACATGGATCCTATGATCCTTGAGGCTACTAATACATATAGACACGACTATAACACGTCTTATAAACTAAACTACTAAACTCTTTACATAAACTAATCTATTTAGATCTCTCATTGGGAGAGGTCTAACTATGATGGATGGATAAACTACATACCTTAGACCTCCTTTTATAGTATAAGGAGTCAAGGTTTACATGGAAACTAATAATGATAATAATGATAAAATTAATTATCTTTGACCAATTAATAATGATAATAATGATGAAATTAATTATCTTTGACCAATTAGTTATTCAATCATTATCTTTGACCAAATCTTTCAATTCTTATCTTTTGTAGTATTCTTTGACTACAACTTTGGTCCTTCATGTTTCCATCTTGTTTCATTCGTGTTTTGTCTTATCAACTCAAAATATAATTCCCAACAAGCTTAATCTAATTGATAAATGCAATACCCTAATATAAGACCACGAAACTTCCCCTAAAGTTAATATACGAATGAAACAAAACCTCTTCCCGTTTTTGTTATAATTAAGTAGGGGTCTTCAGTAGATATGCCAACCTGAAGAGATGGTTAACATATTATTCAATAAGCTTCAACACTGAAAGTATGATAAAAAACCATCTCTTGAATCTCGAACTCAGTAGGATCTATGTAGTGATCGTTGATGAAGAAAACAAAGTATAACGAATTTGATGAAGAAGTAGAATCTCCCAAACTTGTGTCTTATATCTTGTACTATCAAAGACGTTAAACTCATACTCCTTATGTCTCTGCAGCACAATCTCTTGACAAAATCTCATTCTCTATAATGAGACACTGAGCACAATATCGATAAATCCTTTAAGTGATAGCGAATGTGAGCATTGAGCACCTTAGAAAAATCACACATTCTAGATTTTGTAGGCAAGTCTTACGTCACCATACAAAATCAAACAAGTTTCCTCCTGCTAAAAAGATTTGATAAGAACATGCAATCTGTGAAACTCAACTACCAACATCAATATAATGCAATATCATCTGTCTTCGTAATCAAATCTTCAATAATTCTTATAAAATTACGAGCCATATATGTAATTCAATTAAGAATAAACTTGTTGTGAATAAACAGTTCCTACGAGTTCACCAAAACCATCATCATAAATCAATTTATACATGAAACCCTATGAATAAATAACTTACTTGAAGATCGTATTGCATAACCAAAAAGGCTATTGAGAGGATGATCATAAAGATTGTTATAGCAATTTAACTCCAAAACCCTAAAAAACTTTTTACCACAAAACGATTTCTTGAAAATTAGGGGTTTTGGGTTTCTCATAAAACCTGTTAATCCTAGATCGAGAGCCACCAGCTCCTGATACCCAATTGATAAGAATCGTTTAGGCCCATCCTTGGATATGTCTTTACAATTATAACTTTATATACACAGCGGGGAAATTAAAGAACAATAAGTTATTAAACAAGGTTTTAACCGAACGTTCATGCCTCAATATTATTAGTACGTTACCTAACTGTAACATGGATCCTATGATCCTTGAGGCTACTAATTACATATAGACGACACTATAATCCACGTCTATAAACTAACTGTCTCAACTATGTAACTTAAAACTAACTATTAGACTCTCTATTGGGAGAGATCTAACTATGATGGTATGGTTAGCCATAAAACTTTCATACCTTAGACCCTCCTTTTATAGCTCTTCTCTATAAGGAGTCAGGTTTACATGGAACTAATAAATGATAATAATGATAAAATTAATTATCTTTGAACCATTAATAATGATAATAAATGATGAAGATTAATTATCTTTGACCATATTAGTTATTTCAATATTATCTTTGACCAAATCTTTCAATTCTTCATCTTTTAGGTAGTATACTTTTCTTTGACTACAACTTTGTCCTTCATGTTTCCATCCTTGTTTTTATTTGTGTTTTATCTTATCAACTCAAAATATAATTCCCAACCAGAAAATCTAGACAAAAACGGAAAAGATTTAAAGCTTAAAAACACTCATACTTTTTTATAATTTTTTATGAATTAAAACCTATTTAATCTATTAAAATTCTAGAAAATAACAAATTAATTCCTATTTAAACTTTGTAAACCTAAAACTATTTATTCTAAATCTAAAAACTATTTTTTTGTAATTTTCTGAATTAATTTACTATTTTTAAATGATTTTCTAAAATTCTAAACTTCAAAAAATAAAGAAAAATAACAAATTAAGGAGGAAAAATCTAAAAAAATGCAGGAAAGTCCTAAATGTTGTAAGGGTCCTAGGAAAAATAAGCTGGTTAAGCCAGCTTATCGAATAAGCTCTAAAAAGCCCAAAATAAGCTGCGAAGTGCTTATGAGAAAAAGAGTTGAAAACGTGTATAAATAAATTGATGTTGCAAGATCTAACGGAAAAGTCCCAAGGGCGCTAGTGGTAGAGGAGTGTGTGGTTAAAACGTTTGGTGATAAGGGTGAGGTCCCGGGTTCGAGCCTTGCTCACCTGGGACTTCCCCTAATCCCAAATGTTTTTGTTTTTGCCATTTTTTATAACTTTTTAGTTAACTTAAAAATAAGCACTTTTAATGAAAACACCTTTTTTATAAACCAAAAATAAGCACCAAATAAGCTAAGTAAAGTGACAGAATGCTTAACTTAACTAAAAAGCTAAATGGTTAACTGTTTTGGCTTTTTTACACTAAATAAGCTAATAAAAAGGCAAAATAAGCAAAGACAGATGAAAGTTTATATCTAAAAAGCTCTAAGGGACAAAAATAAGCAACTAGAATAAGCTGGAACTAGCTTAAATGACAGATTAACTGAAAAAAAACTCTAAAACTAGAAATTTTTAACTAAAGTAAGCAATAAGCTCAAATAAGGCCTAAACTAAGTGAAATAAGCTAAATTTGATTAAACCTAACCTAATAAGCTGAAATACATCTAAATAAGCAGGGGCAATAAGCAGATAAGCTTAAATAAGCAAATGAGCCTTTTGGCCAATACTGATAAGCAAAAAGGCCAAGAGGGACTTTTCTAGCTTAAAAATAAGCTAGCAAAAGGATCCTTATGGCTTAGTGACTTATACCACTAAGAAGAATGGCCAAAAAGCTACAATAAGCAACAATGAAAAAGCATTTTGAAATTCAAATAAGCACTTAAAAAGCTTCATGAAAAAGCTATCTCACACTGATTCAACACTTAGACAAATTTTTGCAACTTTTGTAATCTTAACAAAACACCACTTTTGAGCTTAAAAATAAGCAAACAAACAGATCCTTATGACTATATAACCTACAAACAGATTAAATTTAGACCTCAAAGAACAAGAATCAACAATCAAAAAGCATTTTGAAATTCAGGATAAGCCACAATAAGCAATTGAAAAAGCAACTTCTCAAATTTTTCAATACTTAGCAATTTTTTGACAGTTTTTGGCAAAACACAAAACAACAATGCAGGCCTATGACCTTTGTTCCTATCCTGTTTTAGCACTTAGACAAACTCAAAAAACATCACAAATCAATAATAAGCAAGAGCTCAATCAAATAAGCAAATGAGATAAGCTTAAACCAATAGTTTCAAACATCAAACTCTTAACACCTTAAAAATGAGATTTACGACATGGAAATTGAAACAAACTATTTTTTTATACTAATTTAAGCTAAACCAAACTGACTCAAGTGCACAAAGCAGGTTTTGACACATTTTAACCCATTAAAACAGTTATACCAAACACCCCTTTAAAAACTTAAAATGCTTTTTAAACTTGAAAACTTTGATTTAAAGCCAAACTTTGCAAATACCAGATATTAAATAGGTATATTGGATACTTTTAAGCAAACTTCAACAACAAATAAGCACTTAAATAAGCTGAGACAGATTATGCAATTATAAGCTAAAATAGACAGAAATTTAAGAAAACTTAAACTAATGACTTCTAAACTACAAGACAAGCATAATAAGCATTAAACATCACAAATAAGCATAAATAAGCAAAGATAAGCAGGCAATAAGCACAAATAAGCAATTCTACAGTAGATAAGCTAAAAATGGAAAAATGAAGACTTACAAAAGCCCTTGCTTAAACAGGGCAAACAAGTGCTCTTAGAGCTATTCTACAAGCTCTAGCTTGTTAGAAACAAGCTAGTAAAACCCATAAGCTCTTCCATTGTAAGCTTATCATCCATTTGAGCTTTTTGAGTGATTTTTGGTGAAATAGGACTTAAGCTTTATAAGTTATGGAAAAACTTACAATGCTTAAGTTAACAGCTTAAGAAAGTTGTAAAAAGAGCTTTTGTGAGCTTGTGAAACAGTTTTAAAACATAATAAACTTTAACTTAAAAACAGGATTATAACATAAAAACTCAGTTTTTCATTAAACTTTATAAATCAGTACAAGGCTTAAAAAAGATTACAATAAACTAGAAAACATTAAAATATAAGCTAAAAACTACTAAAAAACTTAGATGCCAACAATGGCTTACAAAGGACCTATTTATACTAAGCTAAAGAAGATTCTAGGAGGTGTGCTTCTTTGCTGAGAGGGCTTAAGCCTGTGTGTCTTATATGAAAGAGGTCATAAATGTCATTATAGCCGTCCAAATTGAGTAGTGTCCAAGTCATGTGATCATAGCCCTTAAATCATTGTCTTTATTCCTTGACGAATGGGATGATTAGAGATTGCCAATGTGGCAATTGGTCGGATAAGGTGTGGGGTGTGTAGACAAAGTGGAGAAGAAAGGGGAACAGTGTTGGGGTGAATTTGGCGGGTAGTGGAGACAGGGTAACTGAAGAAGATGTACAGTGTTCCCGCTTCCATTTTGAAGTTTGGGAAATGGCAAAACAAGCCCCTCAAGGTGTATATCTTGATGACAACCACAGTCCTTGTATTTTGCAATTTTGGCCCTTTTTGTTTGGGTTGGGTTTGCACCGTTAGTCCTTTTAGGGACTAACGGGGTTAAGTTTAAAAGGGGGTGTTAACAGGGGTATTGTTGGGCTAGTGTTGGGCCGGGTGTGGCATAAAAGGGCTTGGGCCTTTATTTATGCTTAAGGTTTATAAGGTTTTGTAAAGTATAAGTGGGCTGACCCGGGCCCACTAGGTGGGTACGGGTGGGCCCACTTTTGGCAATTTAGGTTTTCGGGTTCGGTTTTTGATGCTCTTTCCAATGCCTCATCCCGGGGTTGACTTTGACTTTTTGACTTTTGTTGACTTTGACTTTGTCTTTTTGACTTCTCACGGTCTTTCCGTTCTCGTGCTCGGTTTTGTTGTTTTGGCTTTTATTTTTGTGCTTTTCTTGGATATCCATTACCTGCATAATACAAATGCAAAACATACAAATACAATGTATTTTTGGTACGTTTTTAGTCATTTAAGTCCGGTTTTAGTGGTCAAAGGTATGTGTAATTAAACACATACCAAGGGGGCACCTGTGTTGTTCAAGAAGAAGGACGGTTCATTTCAAATGTGCATAGACTATCAAGAGTTGGACTAGCTGACCACCAAGAATCTCCCCAGGATCGACGACTTGTTCGACCAGTTACAAGTTTCATGTTATTTCTCTAAGATAGATATTCGTTCTGATTACCATCAGTTAAGAGTACATGGAGAAGATATTCCATAGACGGCATTTAGGACGCGATATGCCTTTTGGGGTTAACCAATGCACCAGCGGTTTTCATGGACTTAATGAACCGGGTATGCAATCCATATTTAGACAAGTTTGTCATTGTGTTTATTGATGATATCTTGATCTACTCGAAGCCTAAGGAGGATCACGAGGTACACTTGAAGTTAGTTCCGAAGCTGCTGAAGAATGAGAAGTTGTTTGCCAAGTTTTCCAAGTGTGAATTCTAGCTAGAAGAAGTATGTTTTCTCAGACACGTATTTAACAACAATGATATTCACATGGACTCTAATAAGATAGAAGCAATGAAGAATTGGAAAGTACCTAAGACTCCATCTCAGATACGATCATCTTTGAGATTGGCAGGTTACTATCAGTGTTTCATCATGAATTTTTCTAATATTTCTAAACCCCTTACTTTACTGAAACATATGGATCAGAAATACGAGTGAGGCGTGGAACAAGAGGAATACTTTTAGACATTGAAGGACAATTTATGTAATGCACCAATATTGTCATTGCCTGATGGACCAGAAGACTTTGTAGTTTACTGTGACGTGTCAAATGTTGTGTACTCATGCAAAGAGGCAAGGTAATCGCCTATGCATCACGACAATTGAAGGTTCATGAGAAAAATTATACAACACACGACCTAGAATTGGGAGCAGTAGTGTTTGCTCTTAAGACCTGGAGGCATTACTTGTACGGGACGAAAAGTGTTATCTACACGGATCATAAGAGTCTACAGCATATATTTAACCAGAAGGATTTAAATATGCGTCAACGAAGATAGATTGAATTGTTTAGTAATTTCGACAGTGAGATTCGTTACCATCCGAGAAAGGCGAATGTAGTGGCTGAAGCATTAAGTAGAAAAGAGAGAGTGAAACCAAGACGAGTACGCGCAATGTCCATGACTATTAGTCAATTGTTAAGGACAAGATATTGGCTGCTCCAGGTGAGACATCCAAGGTAGAGAACGCGATAGCAGAAATGTTGTGTGGCCTAGACCAACTAATAGAAAGGAAGGAAGATGGAGGTATGTATTTTATATGGGTTCCATTAATAGGTGATGTAAGGATGTTAATTATGGACGAGGCTTATGCATCGAGGTACTTGGTATATCCGGGAGCGGATAGGACGTACTATGACCTTAGAGATATGTATGGTGGCCTTATATGAAGAAGGATATTACTACCTATGTTAGCAATTATTTGACTTATTTAAAGGTAAATGCTAAAACATTAAAGACCTTCGGATTTATTGCAACAGCTAGAGATACCTGAGTGGAAATAGGATAGAATAACTACGGACTTTATTACAAGGTTGCCGAGAACAAGTAGTGGGTATGATACGAATTAGGTGATAGTCAATAGACTGACTAAGTCAGCCCACTTTCTGGCAATACGACAAGATTACAAGATGGAAAAGTTAGCAAGGCTTTATATTGATGAGATAGTAACAGGGCATGGAGTGCCCGTGTCAATCATCTCAGATCGTGATGGAAGGTTTACTTCAAGGTTTTTGGCAAATATCATAGAAAGTCTTAGGGACGCGATTGGATATGAGTACGGCTTATCATCCTCAGACGGTTGGACAAAGTAAGCATACAATTCAGACATGGGAGGATATGTTAAAAGCGTGTGTGATCGACTTTGGTGGCAGTTAGGATGTCTACCTATCGTTAGCTGAATTTTCTTATAATAATAGTTATCATTCGAGTATTCAATGTGCTCCATTTGAAGCACTGTATGGAAAGAAATGTAGGTCGCCCGTTCTGTGGGCTGAAATTAGAGAAAGTCAGTTGATTGGACTAGAATTGGTACAAGAGACAACTAATAAAGTGATATGGATTAAGGAAAGGCTCTAAACGGCTAGAGATTGCCAAAATAGCTATGTTGGCAATAGGCATAAACAATTAGGGTTTGAAGTTATACTGGAAGTGTCGTCTTAGAAAGGTTTGTTGCATTTGGAAAGAAAGACATGTTAGCATCAAGGTATGTAGGACCATTTGAGATCATTAAAAGGATCGATCTTATAGCCTATTGACTAAGATTGTCTCAATAATTGAGTAGTGTACTTGATGTGTTTCAATTTAAAGAAGTATTTAGCGGATGCAAATCTACATGTGCATTTAGAAGAAATTAAGGTAGACAAAACTCTTCGTTTTGTTGAAGAACCTGTTGAGATTATCGATCGTGAGGTTAAAAGTTTGAAGCGTAGTAGGATTCTGATAGTTAAAGTCCATTAGAACTTAAAGCGAGGTCACGAGGATTTCATAAAAACTAAGTATCCACACTTGCTCGTTGAACAAGCTATTGTTTTAAGTACTAAGTAAAGTTGGATACATAGGGTTACTGGCTGACTTTAGTGCACCCTTAAATGCTCTGAGGTTTTTTGGTTAAAGTTATATATTGAGTAAACCTGAAGTCGAGTCAATTATTCAAAAACATTGAGCTTTGTAACAACGCATAACTTAATTTCAAGACAGTTCTTGTTTGATGAGTTGCGGGATTGAGTTATGGATCAAGTTGTTACACAACTTAAGGTTTTTGACGAGTTTCCTCGAGGATGGGCGAGACTCATGTAGATGGATGTTCTCTTCGCTTATAGCTGTTATGCTGCTATTTGTACTCACGTGTGGGTAAGCAAATTTGTTATCAGTAGAAATGATTAAATTACTGATTAAATTTTAGGACGAAATTTCCCTGAGGATGGAAGACTGTGACAACTGTAATTTAGCGAGGTTAGTTTAACCATTAGTGTTAACTTGCCTAGTTTTATGAGTTTGGTATTATGTGCTTAAGATGAATTGATGATATGTGTGTTATGATATTCATGCTATTATAAGTGTTTGTGATAGTAGAAATAAATTATTTAGTCATTTCATTTAGTATGTGATGGAGATTTCGAAAGTAATTTTCGTTATTTTATCGTCGGTAAAATGGAAGAAGTATGTATCGTTAAATTTCAAGTTGAGATTAATTAGTGAATTGAGATTTTATAATTTATTTATGAAATAATAAGTAAATAATAATTTGGGGAAAAATAATAATAAGTAGTGTAAGTGTTTTATTTTAAGTTATATATTTATTTAAGTATTTAAGGTAAATAAGTAGTAAATAGTTTTTTATTTTAAATAAAATATATATAGGAGGGGGAGAATGAAATTGTATAGAAAAATAAATAAAAAATAATAATTTTATAAAAGGGATGTGGTTGGATCGGCTTAAAGAAAAAAAAAGGAAAACTAATTTAACTACAATAAGGAAACTAGGTACTATAAATACAAAATCAAGAAAACCCTAAATCACTTTTCTTCTCCTCTTGTTCTTGTGTTTAGCCGAAACCCCCAAAGAAGAGAAAAAAATTATCAAGATTAAAGGTGTTGATTCGTGTGTAATCGGGTGAAAGGTTTAGGTATGATTTCAATTAAGTTCTTGTTTAAAATTTTCTTATAATTAGTAACATTAATTGGTGGAATTAGGGTTCATAAATTTTCTATAAATTAATGATAGAAAACTATATGGGAGTGTTCGGGATTAGATTTAGAGCATGTGACTGTAAGCGGTTTAGGTTAGATCGCGTTAAATTAAAAGTTAGGGTTTGGCAGAATTTTGGGTCGTGCTGATTGAATGATATCTCAATGATAAAAACGGATTTTGGGTCGAATCTTATGCCTAAATTGAAGTTCAGAGAGTTTAGTTTTCAAAAAGTTTGGCCCCGGAAGTTTTTGAGGTCGGGAGTTAGTCAAATAATTTTTGCAAGAAAAGTTGTCAAAACAGTAAATTCGGGTCAGATTTGGGTCTAATTTCGGGGAGTAAAACCCCTACTTAAAAGTTGAGTTAAGGCTTGGGAAAAATCAAAGATCATATTTTACGTGTCTATTAACTCCAGCTCAAAGCACAAGTCCTAATTCATTGTCTAAGTATTTTAAAAAAAAATCAAACTTTTTGGTGTGCGTTCAGATCCAAATTTGAGTACTTTGTGATGTTGAATTTTTATAAAATAGTTAGGCTCAATGTTATTTTTTTTTAAATCACAGTAGTTCATAACCCATTGGGAAGATAGAGAATGAAAGGGGAAAAGTAAATTTGATGATTTAGTATTTTATTTGTGGTCATAAAGTGACTACAAAATTCTGCCAAAAATCTGGAAAACAAGAATAAATGATTAAAGGTATTTAAAGTATAAGTGAGATATGGGAAGTATGGTAAAGGGTTTATAATCATAATATAAACTTAGTAGTCCATCAATTGATTGTTACATCGTCTTGGGCATTTAGCATAATCACGTGTAACATGGGTTTTATTTGTGTTTAGTTGATTGCAAGGATATTGTGAAGTAGTTGTGCATCAGGTGAGTTTCATAGTCCTATTTTTATGTTTTTCTTGGGATGGAAATGATGCAAAATATGTTTTGAAATGTTTTATCGCTGTGATTATGTGTTTTAAATTTCTTTTGGACATTACATGGCTATTATATGACTATGTGATACATGTGTTATTTTAGATCGGCAGAGGTACGCCTATCTCATGCTTCATGATTAATGGATCAGAGGGGTACGCCTACCCATATTGTGTTGGTTATTAGATTAGATGGGTACGCCTACCCAATGTGAATGTTGTGTGATACCTTCATGGTGAGCTTGGTTGCTTTTAGTTGCAGCTATTCTAAGCCCGAATAGGAAATTACTTTGTGGATATGTTGATTTGATTTTGGTTACATGCTAGCATAGGTTCATGATAGTTTATTATTGTCGAACTTTGTTTTGATAATCATAGTAAAAGCGAGTATTATTGCATGTCTAAAACCTATGACTCTCACCAACATCATTGTTGACGTTTTAAGCATCATTTTCAGGTGAGCATAGCGAAGTTAAGGATGTTAAGATTCATGGCTAGAAAGACCTTAGGAATTGCATGATGGAGTCTTCTTTTCTAGAGTCTTCATTGCAGATTTTTGTACTTTGGATATTATTGATTTGCTGTGATGTTTAGTTTTGATTTATTTTCTATGTCTATGTATTGTGTGTGCAATTAACCTCAAAACAAGACCCATCTTGTGTTTGGTATCGTCGTAACACTTTATTTTCAATATAATGCATTTTAGACATTCTCTATTGTTGAAATCAATGTGTTGTGATGATGCCTATCTTGTTATGCCTTGTATTTCTGCCTTGGCGAGGTGTGACATCAACTATATAAGGGGGTAAGGTAGTATGAAGACTGTTACCTGATGGTATTTGATTGTGCAAATATAGGCACAATCAGGCTTCGATGAGATCGAAGAATGCTTTGGGTGATTGCTGAGTATCCAAGTCTTGAATAACCTGTGTGAACACAAATGAAAACACTATGTTTAGTGAAGCGCAAGGGGTGTCCCTGCGAATCACCTCCAGCGTGAGAGTAAGTATGTGCTTTGTATTTGGTAAAGTATGATAACGTAAGTAAGAGTGTGTGTAAAAGTTTTGACCATACCTGGAGCCTATACCATCTATATATAGGTGTAGAAATAAGATGGGACAAGGCTTAGCACATAGACCGGTGATCGTAGGGGTGTCCTACGATTTAAGGGGTGATTCTTAGGGTTATGTACCACGATCTCTATTTTGGCAGGAAGACTTATCAGATTGCTTCTCCTAATCCTGTTGCCTTGTCACACTTGTGATGATCTGTGTAAGTATTTCCTAGGTCATGAACTAATTACACGAACCCGTAGTCTATTTAATACTCCGTTAAGGCAACGCACAAGTAAGGTAGTATGAAGACTATTATAAGGCCCCTAAGAGTATATTAAATGCGTGTAAAATATCTTAAGAGGGATCAACCATATAAGGGGGTAAGGTAGTATGAAGACTGTTACCCGATCGTATCCTTTCTATGCGCTCTCGTTTCCATAGACGTGTCTACAACGATATAGACAAAAGCTGGTTTTCTAAAGCCTAACGCGCACATTCATCAACAAGAAGCAACAGTAATAGGATCTACAATCCGACTTTCATGCAATCATAAGCAAATACAAAGGAGGGTTTAGCCTAGCATGTTAAGGATAAAGCAAGAACATAGATTAATCACACAACACATAGACATATTGAATGATTAATGAATAACACTCTTACTTGATTAAAACATGGATAGAAGGTAGTTACAATAGGGTTTTGAGGCCCTAAAAATGACCTTTAAAGCTGCTACAAAGACTAGGGTTCGTCTCCCAAAAGTTATACAAAGTTACACACTTAAAACCCTAAAATCGGTTTTGTATATATAGAGATATCGCTGCGACGGCGTCGCGTTGAAGTCCTGACGCCGTCGCTACGTGGATGATTCTAGATCCTCTTTAAGTCAGCCACGTCCTGACGCCGTCGCTAGATCTCTGACGCCGTCACTGGATAGATCACGACGGCGTCGCTTTATGATTACGACACCGTCTCCACGCTCTGTATGAATAATTCTTCATGATATTTGGTGTAGGTCTGTAATCTTGTCTGTTTCTTCTCTAAATGAGCCTAAGTCATGTGTATTTCCTCCAAATTCCATCCAAGTGCTAAAAACCTAAAAACAAACAATTAAGTACATAATCTGGGTGTATTTGCATGATTTAAAGGGTTAAATGACCTCGAAATAGTGTATAAACTGACACCTCATCAAATACACCTACACTTGGGATTTGCTTGTCCTCAAGCAAATAGGCTTTTCTACCTAGACAATAGCAAAATTTGGGTCATTTAACCTACTCTTTAAAAGGATTTTACAACACAACCTTCTAGACCTCGTAATTAAAAGCATGGAAAGTATATACTAGCACCTCACATAAGTGTTTGGGATTCTCTCTTTCACTCGGGTGTATAAAAAATTATAACAACTATAGGGAAACTGAAAATAATTACTCATTACCTGTCACAGCATATAAGTTACCATAGGCTTGGTAAATGATCTAACCTCCACCGCTAGGTGCAAGCATTATTCATTACTATCTAAGAGGTCTTTTAAAGGGTTGTAGGTAGTAGGTGTAAGATAACATATATGGAAACGGAAACGGATGGGATACATTTGGGTGGCTTTAGGTGAATTTAGAGTGGAAGGGTTAGCTAATTATTTATACGAATACACGCTGGTTTGGTTGCTAAGCTAAGACTCGGACGAAGATATATAAATGATGCGGTCGTCGTTAGACTTCAACAAGAAGTTTTACAACTCCCTAGGCATAGCACTTAATCGTTGTAGTGATTTGATATTCGTTTGCTACCCTATTCAGTATTTTGTAACCCTTAGAAGTCATTGATATACGTTTTTATTTGGGACCAAAGTCACTCTCCGTGGGGAGCACCTGTGTTGTTCAAAAGAAGGACGGTTCATTTCGAATGTGCATAGACTATCAAGTTTGCACAAGCAGACCACCTAACAATCCTCTATGATCAATGACTTGTTCGACCGGTTACAAGTTTCGTGTTATCTCTCTAAGATAATAATCCGTTCGGCGGGAGAACCATTCAGTTAAGAGTAACTATGGAGATATATTCCCAAGACAGCATTTAGTAGACGCGATAAGGACACTTTGATTTACGGTTTATGCCTTTGGGTTAACCAATGTGCCAACTGTTTTTCATGACTTGATGAACCGGTGTGCAATCCGTATTTAGACAAGTTTTTCATTGTGTTTATCGATGATATCTTGATCTACACTAAGTCTAAAAAGGATCACGAGGTTCATTTGAAGTTGGTGTTGCAGCTGCTGAAGAAGGAGAAGTTGTTTGCCTAGTTTTCCAAGTATGAATTCTAGCTACAAGAAGTGCGTTTTCTCAGACACGTGGTTAACATTAATGATATTCACGTGGACTCTAGTAAGATAGAAGAAATGAAGAATTAAAAAGTACCTAAGACGTCATCCGAGATATGATCATTCTTAGGATTGGCAGGTTACTATCGACGTTTCATCGCGAATTTTTCTAAGATTGCTAAACCCCTTGCTTCACTGACGCAGAAGAATCGGAAGTATGAGTGGGGCAGGGAACAAGAAGAAGCTTTTTAGACTCTGAAAGACAATTTGTGTAATACAGCAATATTGTCATTGCCTGATGGACCAGAAGACTTTGTAGTTTACTACGATGCATCAAATCAAGGATTATGTTGTGTACTCATGCAAAGAGGCAAGGTAATCTCCTATGCATCATGACAATTGAAGATCCATGAGAAGAATTATACAACACACGACCTAGAATTAGGAGCAATAGTGTTTGCTCTTAAGACTTGGAGGCATTACTTGTACCGAACGAAGAGTGTCATCTATACGGATCATAAGAGTC
This sequence comes from Tanacetum coccineum, assembly GCA_026074375.1. Taxonomy (NCBI): domain Eukaryota; kingdom Viridiplantae; phylum Streptophyta; class Magnoliopsida; order Asterales; family Asteraceae; genus Tanacetum; species Tanacetum coccineum. Next base: position 79,770 of record BQNB010007055.1, read on the forward strand.
TTCAACAAATATTCGATCAGAAGGAGTTAAATATGCGCCAACAAAATGGATTGAATTGTTTAGTGATTTCGATAGTGAGATTCGTTACCATCTGAGAAAGGCGAATGTAGTGGCTGATGCGTTAAGTAGAAAGGAGAGAGTGAAACCAAGACGAGTACGTGCAATGTCCATGACTATTAGTCAAGTGTTAAGGACAAGATATTGGTTTCTCCAAGTAAGGCGTCCAAGGTTGTAGTATATTGGATATCATAACACAAGCCTAGGAATGATGGGTTGGCCGAATTTCTAGAGAGAGAAAGTGACTAGTCTAGTGAGAGAAAACACCTTTAAGTTTGTGTATTATGAAAATGAACAACCAACCCCTCTCAATGGCTGAGAGGGGGTTTAAATACAAGAGTTTATGTGCCCTAAGTGGGCTATGGAGTGGACTAACATGTGGGCAAAGACCCGACCCAACGCCATAAGTCATACGGTAACTAAATGATTAATATTAAGACTACGAGCTAACCTATGCTAGACATAACACGGGGTGACCGAGTCTTTTTCATGATCCTAACAATCTCCCCCTAAGGGAGGTCACCCTAAAAAATACAATTTGAATCCTAGCATTATGTGTCTTAGACTTTAGACTTTAGCTCGTAATCTTTGATTCTTTATTCATTGATCACTTTGTACATAGTGAGTAGTGATCTTTTGTCTTTAAGCGCGAGCTTGTTCCTTTAGGCTTGTCTTTGCATGTGATCTTGAGCTTTCTTGAGATCATCAGCCAAAGTAAATCTCTAATCATCATCTTGTGATCTTTTTCCATATTGCGTGCTTGTGACTTTTGGGCCGACATGCTCATACTTGTTGCAATCTTGAAAGCTTGACTTTATGCTCGTATTACTTCATTAATTTATAACTTCATCACTTTAACATGATGACGAAGAAGTTGATATCAGAGTTGCGGAAGCTTTAGGTCATTCTCTCTTGATGTTGTAAGGTCATTGAGTCTTGAGTATAAGCATGTGGCAATGAACTTGACTCTGCTGGAACAAGTTGACACCACCTCTATCTTTATATGTACATGCACTAAAACAGTTAGCAATACAGTTAAGGGGCGAATATGGCTTTGTCATTCGCCCGTGTTTTGTTGGAGTAACCTTCGAATCCGTGAGGACTGACCTATGATCAGGTAGATTCAATCTTAAGAAGAATCTCCTTGACAGGATTTCCAGCATGAGTGTCAGATCTTCCAATGTATAAACATCAGAATCGCCTTACTTGTCTGTTCTCTTAGTCAGAACTTCTCAAAGCAGACATCCGCCCCCCCCCTCCCCCCCCCCCCCCGCACGACAAAGTGAAATCAGGTTAGTTACTATCTTACCGATTGAAGAGGAAAATTGATTTGAAAATCAATCGACGTGTCACTTGAGAAATTGATTTTTGTGACACATCGAGAGTGTTAAGATTTTATCAAACTTCGGTCAGCGTCAATTCTAAAGTCCTGGACCGATTCGATTCCCAGTGTCACAAGTATTTATCATTATAAGGATCTCACAAGTCACCTACCATGAGCTTGTTTGATGTTGGCTCAAGCAGGATTTCCATCTTCATTGTGAATACATAAGTATCACTCGGATGTTCTAGCAAAATCACAAGGATAATGCGTAGGACTTTGAATATATATTCCTTATTTTCATAGTGTGTGAAGAACAAGTACATTTGGATAGTTTCCTAACGAGATTAATTGAAGATCCCAAGGCTCTAGACCAATAGTGCAATTTTGATTTTAGGTGAGCGGAGGCTGGAGGCTGACTGCCCCTTTCACTACCGACTAACTCGAGTAAAAAGTCCAGTAGATTACGTGTACGGCTCTGTTGAGAATTGGAAATAGAAATATTTTGAGAGATTCCTAGTGGCTTGGGTGGGTGTGTAGCAATCACTGGTCCATTATACTTTGTCTTCAATGTCAGCAATCAACCGATGGATTCTGACAACATAAGAATATGACCCAGTTTCTGCCTAATGTTTAAGGAAGGCTGCTTTCCTTTTCACCCTTTATCTTAACATTCCCTTTTTCATTCTTCAACCCCTTCAGTGCTTACTGAGACTTCATTACTAGTACCTTGTTAGGTATGTTTTCCATTACTATTCCTTTCATCTCAGTTCGCACTATTCCCTATTCCTTACATGTTCTCCCTTTTGTAGTCATCCCTAAAGACTTCTACACTACTAGTGATTGTCCCTAGGAAGAGTCCCTCCGAATAAGAAAACTATAAGGGTCCGTCCATTTCGTAATTTCTACCATTGCATCATACACCATTGCTCCCCCTCAATATGTGCATCTATATTCGTAAGAGTTTAGCACATATGGGAGAGCATATTAATGAGTTAAAAAAGATCACATTTCTATCAGATTTTCATATTTAAGTCACATTCTCTCCCCCGATTAAAAATTTCAAACCCATTGAGATTTTGGATCTTAATTGATTTAAGTTAGGAAAATTTAGGAGAAAATGTGTCTGATTTATACAAGCCAATAATGGAACATATTCATGCTCCCCCTCAATATGTAACCCCGTTAGATACAAAACATTTCTCAATTATTTATATGATGACTCAAAAATGCCCGTTAGATGTCATAAATTTGAAAAGCACTCTCCCCCTCAATCAATGACCCGTTTTTTATTTAAAGAGATGTAGTTGTTGATTGAGAGACAAATTTTGAGAAAGACAAGTCCGATTAAGTTTCAAAGAACATCTGTCCACCAAATGTGACACAAATAATTTTCTGAAGAATCATAGATGGAAAATTATTTGGATAAAAAGAAGATTTCTCTTCTGAATCAAGAAATAATGCATTGAAGCGTACATTAGATCGAGGGTGCACAGATATAAAGTAATCCATGCCGGGGAGAACTTAATCACCCGTTGCTAGGAACAACCGTCTTTTTGGCGACATGCTTTCCTCATTTTGAAAACCTGGTTGCATATCAGAAATAATAGCAAGTCATAAAGACATGTTTTGAAAAGTTTAAACTTCCGTTCGAGCTTCATTTAAAGACCCGTGTCATTATTGAATGACATTTCTAGGACCGTAAATGTTATCGATAAACGAAAGACATGTCTTGAAAAGTTTAAACTATTTTTGGTATTTTCTATTTTCTGATTTTTATGGATTTTTGTTGGTATTATATTTTTGTATTTTCTTTTTGAGTAGGAATATGTACATATTTACATAGGATACTTGAAGCAATCCTTACTCATTCCTATCATCCTAAGACTTTAGAGTGTCCCTCTGGCTTCCATACTCTTCACCCAAGCCACGGGAGACTGATTTCGAATCGTTTCTCAGGGCCGGTGCCTTAGTGAATATATCCGCCAGTTGATACTCTGTCCTCACAAAATACAACTCAACCACTCCCTTTTCCACTTGTTCTCTGATGAAATGATGTCGGATGTCGATGTGTTTAGACCTGGAGTGCTGGACGTTGTTGCAGCAGAGAGCTATGACACTCTTGTTGTCACAATATAGAGGGATGTGATTGTATGCAAAGCCATAATCTGATAATTAAGATCGCATCCATAGGATTTGGGCACAGCATCCAGACATCGCAATGTATTCAGCCTCTGTAGACGAGATGGACGTGCTAGTTTGCTTCTTTGATGACCAACTTACTAACTTGTCACCAAGGAACTGAGCACTACAAGATGTACTTCTTCGAGTGTCTTGACAACCTGCATGATTTGCATCTGCGTATGCTGTTAGTGCCATGGCGGTGTCTTTCGGATACCAAAGACCTATATTTATGGTTCCTTGGAGATACCAAAAGACCCATTTAACTGCTTCAAGGCTCTTTTTAGTGGGCATAGATTGATATCTAGCACACATGCACACAACAAAAAATAGGTCTGGTCTACTGGCTGTGAGATACATCAGGGATCCAATCATACTGCGATTTTGGGTCTAGTCAACAGGGATCCCTAAGAGGTCCTCACCCAGTTTTGTTCGCTCCACCATGGAAGTGTCAACAGGGTCACTTTTATAAAGATCAAATTTCTTTAAAATCTCATTACCATATTTAGATTGATTTATGAAAATCCTACTAGGGAATCTTAGAATTTGTAGCCTAAGAAAAGAAAAGGATATTTGACCCATCATCGACATTTGAAATTTAGAGCTCATTTTAGTAGAAAAACGGTCACAGTCTGTGGGATCGGTCGACGTAAATATTATATCATCAACATATATTTAGACATGAAGAGTGTGTTTGCCTGTTTTCTGAATGAACAAGGTTGGATCGACCACACCCTTGGAGAATCCTTATGCCAGAAGAAACTTCGACAAAGTGTCATACCATGCCCGGGGTGCCTGCTTTAACCCGTAAAGAGCTTTCTTCAGATGGTAGACATGATGTGGACGATCTGGGTCAACGAAGCCTTCAGGTTGGCTAACATAGACTACTTCTTTAAGCTCGCCATTTAAGAATGCAGTTTTCACGTCCATTTGATAAACTGTCATGTTTTTGCTGGTAGCATTGGCAAGAAATATTCTAATAGCTTTAAGTCTGGCGACCAGGGCGAAGGATTTTTCAAAATCAAGACCTTCTTCTTGACAATATCCTTTCGCTAAAAGACATGCCTTGTTTTTCAACACGTCACCATACTCGTCAAGTTTCACCTTATAAATCCACTTGAGAGCAATAATCATTGCACAGTCTGGAGGTGGCACTAATTCCCATACGTCCAGTCGATCAAATTCATGGATTTCATCTTGCATGGCTTGAAACCAGCAGTCTTCAGTAACAGCATATTTAAAAGTTTTGGTTCCGAACTTGACAATACTGAATTATAAAAGCACCACAAAGCATCTGTAGCAAGCTGCTTCCGAGTGGATACCGGTCGAGAAGGGTTCCCAATAATATTATCGATAGGATGAGAGGCGGTCCATTTTTGGAGATGTTTATGAGCTGAGTGGTTTGGTTATTCAGTTGCCGCGATTACCCCAAAATTACCCAGAAGATGATGCTTCAGAGTTATGATATGGGGCGAACAAATTAACAAATGGTTCGAGATCAGCCGCAACAAAAGGATTTACTTCAAACGAATGCCCAGCTGAAACACCTTGATGTACTAAAGAGGATTGATGATCCAAAGATGATGGTGAAAGACTTCCCGATGGTGCCTCTTGATCAATGAGGATGGATACTGATGGACCGGTAGGGTTGACTGGAGCTTGAGCTACAGGAGCAGGGGGTACCCGACAATCAACCGTGGAAGACACAAAGTATTCATCAAACATAGGCTGGAACAAAATCTCCAATTCCTTATTGGTAGGAGGAACATAATGTGCAGCAGAGGGAGATTGTGTACGAGCCCTGAACTGAATAGTCAGGCGTAAAAAGGAAGTGCTTGGTCTTGGACTGAGTGTAAAGGAGCCGTTTTCCTAGTCAGCTTATCGAATGTAACGTGAAATCGTTTCCATGATTTATTGGATTCGTTTGTTGTAGATTCGGTAACCCTTCCTATTTGGTGCGTAACCGACAAAGAACCCAATGTCTGCTTTAGCTTTCAATTTACCAAGATCTTCACTATCCATTTTATTTTTTGTTAGGTAAGATTTTGTAACCCTTCCTGTTTGGTGCGTAACCAACAAAGAACCCAATGTCTGCTTTAGCTTTCAATTTGCCAAGATCCTCGCTGTCATTTGTTGGGTAGCAGAGAGCCCTAAATATACGTAGGAAAGAGAGATCCGGCTTCTTGTCATGCACTAGTTCATATGGGGTTTTTGTTGTGAAGAGTATGTATAAGGGATCGGTTTTGGGTGTAACAGGTAATAGCCCCAGCTTCTGCCCAAAGAAACAAGGGAGCCTTGGAGAATATCAGCATTGTCCGAGTAGCTTCAACAAGAGTGCGATTCCATTATTCAACAATGCCATTCTGTTGAGGAGTTCTCGGAATGGTCTTCTCGTAGGTAATGCCAACGCTTTCATAGAAATCTGTCAAATCTTTATTAACGAATTCGGTGCCATTATCAGTCCGCATGAACCTAACAGTTTTGTTGAGACCGACTTGTAGTTGTTTTAACAGATTGATTACAAAAGCGGGAGTCTCATCCTTGGATCTCAAAAACTTCACCCATGTAAACCTGGAGTAGTCATCGACTATTACCAAAATGTATTTCTTCCCATTTATACTCTGCACTCTTAGCGGTCCACATAAATCCATGTGAAGGGTGTGTAAAACTTCCGTAATGGTGTTAATCGTCTTGGGTTTGTAGGTAGCTTTCCTGCTCTTTCCAAGTTGACATGCCGAACACAAATGATCCTTTTCAAACTTTAACCAAGGTAAACCTCTAACAAGATCTTTACGAGCTAGATCATTGAGAGTGCCAAAGTTTAAGTGATTCAGGCGACGATGCCATAACCAGGATTTGTTCTTGGAGGCTTTAGACAGTAAGCAAATGGGAGAGGACCTCATCATATCTTCAACAGAAATGGTGTATAAGTTCGTACCACGACTTCCTTTAATAAGGTCGACACCATCTAAGTCTCGGACGAAGCATGTGTGCTTTCTGAAGGCAACTTCAAGATCTGAATCACAAAATTGACCGACAGAGAAAAGGTTGTGTCCAAGTCCTTCTACATAGTATACCCTGGAAATTACACTGTCACCAATGACATAATCCCCATATCCCATAATTGCACCAAAATGGTCGTTTCCGAATCGAACAGTCCCAATAAACTTTTTCACGAAATTCCTGAGCCGTGAGCGATCTCCAGTCATATGTTTTGAGCAGCCTGAGTCCAAATACCAGAGAACGATCTGTACAACCTGCATTTGAACAAAGGCGAAAATGGAGATTTGGATACATTGGATCCCCAATTGCAATTGGGGTCCGGTTGGTTAGTGCACGCAAGATTATATGCTACAGGGGCAATAGTTTCCTGTGGATCAGCTGGCATACAGTCACTCTTAAGAGCAGTAGACCTAACTAAAGGGCACTGTCTTCCTAACGGGAGAAGTCTACCAGTGGGCTTCCATTGTTTTGTAGGCAAGACCTTAGGTGGAGTATTCCTAGTTAAAGGCCACTGATCTCCTAAAGGTAATAGTCTGCCAGTGGGTCGCCACTGATGGCCGATAGTGGTAAACAATTTCCCTGTGGCCTTCCAAACTTGCTTAACTTGCTTAACCCGCCACACTTTAGTGGCAGGGGATTGCTTCACAAACATCTCAGAACGCACAACACATTGATCATGATTAACAGAAATTAAGCATTTGTTACAAGTTTTGCAAGAAGTATTAGAATTCGAATTAATTACAGTACGCTTATAGCTAATACTAGAATCAACACGATTCTTTTGTTTCTCATTCGACTTATTCATCCTAGAATGGGCTTCTACTTGTTTCAAGGCACTTTTAGCTGGCAAGGTCCTATCTTTCTTTGTATTGCTCCTAGGCTTTGACCTGCTAGCTGCTGAGGCACCTTTTACTCCTGTAGAGGGAATTCCAGGAGCATTAGTCGAATTTATTTTCTGGTGCTCAACTTGTGGTGGTGTGTTATGAGTTGAGGTTTCACATGGTTCGACAAAAGTAACTCGCTTTTTCCTAAGTGAATTGGTAGAGGCATTCTGTTTATCGCGAGGGCTAAAGTCTTTAGGACACGTGCCTATTACATATTCTAACAGCTCCTGAGAGTGTTTAGTGTAACGGCAAGCAGATGCAAGAGAGGTATCCAATGGTCTTTTCACCTTAGCTTCCTCTACTATTTCACGAAGGGTTTCTACATTTTCCTTAAGGTGTTTGATATAGTGTAGATGCACTTCCCGATTCTTCTTGAGTCTAGGGGGAATTGGTTCAACATCTATAGGATATCTACCAGGAGCCAGCACTTTAGGTTTACTATCAGGTATAGTGACACATTTGGAATTATCTTTAAGTTGAGCCTTAAGGTTTTCAATTTCAGATAACAAAGAGTTGTTCTGGTCAGTGGTTTTGGCACGCGTTATCTTAATTGAATCATACAATTCCTTATAATGCTGCTTAACTTTTGCATTTTCTGCCCTAAAGCGTTCATTGAGATCGTGAAGGGCATTGAGCTTTGCAGTTAAATCTTTGTTCTGAGAAACTAAGGCCTTAAGGTCAAAAGTGGGATCTGCATCACTATTTTTCTTTGTTAAGCGAGAGATTTTCTCCTTTAATTCACGAATCGTATTGCCTCGACTTTGAATCTGTTCATTTAGTTTCCCAATCACAAACAGTGAATCAAATGAAGGAGCATCCGAAGACGTCACTGGTTTTTTGTTTCCAAAACGTTCTTTGAGATTTTGATACTTTAATTGTAAGTTAAAGTGTTCAACTTCAAGTTTGGAGAAATGTTTTATCATTGAGTCGTGATCATCATTTTGAATCTTGTTTCTCAGATTAAAATTTTCAGATTCAAGGTCGGCAATACGTTTTTGAGCAATAGTGAAAGCATCATGCATGTCAGAAAATCTAGACACATTTAATACAGAATCAGTTGCAGTATAAAACACATCTTTGGACAAGCATTCAGCAATTAAGTTCTCATTTGTAATGAGAAGGTTTTTCCGTTCAATCTCACCACTCTTTAAATCTATCTCATTCTGGTCCACCTCGGCTTCCAAATTTTCAAAAACGGCTTTCATTGCCCTAACTTCAGTGACTAGAGATCTTTGAACTTCGTCAAAATGTTCTTTGAGTAGATTGAAAAATGGAATTACTTTGGTTAAGTAACACCGTTTTGTTTGTTCAAAACCCCTTTCCCTTCAGTTATGCTCGTTGGTGTGATATGCTTTTTACAAGTTTTCTCAAAGTCCCAAAATAGTTGAGTAATTACATACAGACCAATATTTACTTGACTTGTAGTTGGAAGCGTTCGAGGGACCAGATGGACTGGTGTATTGGGAGGATACACAGTCGCAAGTAGCAAGACAAGCAGGGGTGTGGGCATTGGCCTTTAGCTCTTCGGCCTTTCATTTTTCTAGATCTATTAACATCATATGGACAGTTTGAATGGATTGATCTTGTGAGTAAAGCTTATTCTCAAGTTTATCGTTAAGGTGTTTCAGATTGGAAAAATCAGTCAGGAATTTGGACTCTTTCTGTTTAAACTCTTGTTTCAAAGTCGTTACAGTTTCTTCAATTATCATGTTGTTTTCCATAGTTGAATTAAGTTGCAACTTGACAGAATGAAGTTCCTTTTTAAGATTTTCTTCCATTTTATTACGATTTTGAATAAGCATACGCATTTGATCATCCATTCTCTGTTCACGTTCAGTCAGTTCAAACTTAGCACGTTGCTCATAAATGGCAACTTGTTCCTTGTAGATCTTAAGTTTAGTGGCTATTGGGTCATGAGGAACGAACGCATCATTAACAGGCGACACGCATACATTATTTAGAGCGGAAGATGCACAACTTGGTACAACAAAAATATTATTGACCGACAAATATTGTTCATATGGAATAACATTACTGTTACCCATATGGACACTAGTTCAGTCAATAACATTTGACGGTTGTACTTTATTATGAATCTCATGTTCATCCTGATTAGAAACACTATGATTAATAGTATTTTCCAGAATATGTACCTTAGATAAGATTGATGCATTAGATGGATGATTGCTAGTTTTACGTACCTATAAAATATATAATAAAAATACTACTTAGGTAAATTCCAACTATTCACCTTTAACTAAGGT
>BQNB010007056.1:17454-47621 GCA_026074375.1 Tanacetum coccineum
TAATTCATGGAGTTGTGGTGATGTTGTAGGTGGTTATTGTGGTTTATATTATGGTCTTTGGTTGTTGATTTAGTTTGAAGTTGTGAATCAAAGATTTAAGCACTTTCTTGGTGATTTTTCTTGAAGTATTGGTTAGGATTTTGTATAATCAAGTGGGTAATAATATCTTGAAGATTGAAGCCAGGGTTTTTTGGATTTTGGTGGTGGTTGTAGTTTGAAAATAAGCTAGAACAAATAGGGGTGATTGGAGTTGTCTTTCACTAGTTCTATTTCATTGATTTTGTAAGTATCTTGTTTCTCAATTTTCTTTCTTGAAAAAGTAGTACATGTTGGATGTTTTATGAAAAAATAGGTATTTTGATGTTTTTAAGTGTGTGGAAATAATTAGTGTGGCATTGTATAGTTTTTGGGTGAAGTGAAACCATGATTGGATTGGATTTGTGAATGAATTTTAGGACTGTTTTGGGATAGCAGGTAGATGAGTTGATTACAAAATATTTTTGGCTTATAAAGGCCTGGAAAAACTAATAGGGATGTAGAAAAATGTATTAGGTACATGTGGCCATTTGGATGGGGTTGTAACTATGTCCGATGAATGAGATACGACCGTTTTGGTAAAACTAGTTAATTAACGCACCCATAATTTAATTTAGTAATAAGTCTAATTTTTTTTTATAAAAACACCTATTTTGTAAAACTGTAGGTTCTAGGTATTGAGCTAACTTAGACTTTGGCGGTCGTTTTGGCTTTTGCAGATACACATTTTAGGAGATACACTTAAATTAGCGAAACGGTAAAATCCAGAAAATAATTAGTTTTGATAGTAAAGGGTAATTTGGTAATTTTACTATGGTTTTGGAACTATTTGGATAGTGGGGCCCACATACCTGGAAATTAGACTCAAAGATCTTTCTGTAGGCGAAAACCTCGCATTAAGGCCATTTACGGATTAGGTTCTAGAAGCTTGTAAAGTGGGGACAAATTCAGAAATTAGAATTAGTGTGTCGTTTTAAACTTGAAAATGAAATTATAGACTTTTATAAAATAGGTTTATAAGAAGCGAAACTTAGTACATGTTTTAGTATACATGAAATCAGATTGGTCATGATATTTTGAGTAAACTTTATTTCATAAAACCATTAGTGCAATGCCATACTCATTACGGAAACATGTCTTATAAACACTTGTTTATTTTTACGTATTGAATATTATTTTTATCGTTCTAAGTTACGCCATTCATTCAAGGTGGTACTTAGGACTTCTCATTCGTTCCGATGATCTTATCATTCTCTTATATCATTGCTTAAGGTGAGTTCATAGCCTCGCCTTTACATATTTAAATGTTTTATAAACCCCGCGAGAGAGATACATGCTAGTTTTACAAATTGAACACAAGTGATTTTGTAACACCCCCAAATTGGGTCGCAGCGGAATAAGGATATCCGGGGCGTGTTACTTCTCAGATCAATAACACAAGATGTATATAGAACGACCAAAAAGTCATTTAAAAACTGATACATTGGATTTAACAAATATTTGTTACATAAGCCGAAGCTTCACTTGTCCACTTGTTCAAAATACAAAGATTTCTAGCCCATAACAGTTATACAAAATGTAATGCGACAAAATCTTTAATGCATGATATCCACATCAAAACCACCAATGTATCCCTGGCATCTCGTGCCTATTGACCACCTGAAAACATTGCTTTAAAACGTCAACAAAAATGTTGGTGAATTCATAGGTTAGTAAAATATAATATGCAGGACCGCAAGACTTTTCCCGTGATAATGCAACAGATGCAGACATCACAAAACCAGATTACATTTTCCTAAGCTCATGACACTGAAGCTCGACAATTATATTCGCAATAATAAATATTGCTATTCTGCCCGATCAGATGTTCAACCCTAAACATCCCAAATCCGACATGCTATAACGTTCGTTCCCGGTGATAGCTAATCACCCGAACGGGGAGGTCAATCCCAAATAGATCTATTCATAACATTCGCGCTCACATAATGTAATTCACAACTACATCTATGCAATTGACAGTTCATGATAATGGGCTCAACTTGGGTTATCGCTACTTAGGCAAACACGTAATCAATATAAAATATACACTTGCGTCCAATTTATAAAACAAAGCATGTTTCCACCCCAAGTTATAAATCATTGAAATCGTAAAAATGTGGGGCTATGAACTCACCTGGAGTTCTGATTAATCAAATATCACAGATAATGCGGCACGCAACTCGTCAGATGCAACCCTATTTAATTTAAGGTGTATAAGACATTTTCACTTAGGTTAACTAACATCATATACAGTCTATGTTAGTACATCATACTATCGTTTCGGCGCTATCATAATTTAGAGGTCATGTAGTGACGTTATGAGGTGCTTAGGACACTTTAAATGGTAAATCCAGCAATCGTCGATCGGCCCACCCGAAAGGGCCTCATTATGAAAACTCCCTAGTAAATAGTATTTTGATAACCACATATAATTTATATAGCTCAATCACCATTAATTGTTTTGGTAAAATTGTGTTTAATAAGAAAAACGTTTTATAATTACCGTTTTAGTTAAATATTGCATACTTTGCGTTTTAAGCCCGATTTTGGACGTTTGTTATGCCCACGCTTTCGTATCTAGGACGAGTTATCATTAATTTGACATTTTCATATTTTTGATCTCTGGAAGGAAACAGTACTTTTACTGTTATACAGATTTAAATCATTTTCTATACTAATTTAACGTAACACTCGTAAACGTCGTATTTTATTCGTTATAGCTCCGTTTTTAGCGATTCTTTCGAGCACGTCCTCGTAATTGAAAGTTCTATTTATTTATGAGGTTTCAAAATAAATATTTCTGTCATGAACAGTAACTTTTATAAAGTATTTTATTGTCGTAAACTCGCGAAATTCATAACTCGTTCGTTATTAATTAAAAAATTACGATTCTTATCATTTTGGAATCCTAAAAATATGTATAATTTGTTAAAAATACCAAGCTTGCTGTTTTATATAATTTTTATAAAAGTTATTTTATAAACCCGTTTAATTAACGTATAACTCGTAATTTGCGTAACTTTTTGGTTATTAATCCGTTTTCCGAGTTTCTTATCTTTTTGGAATCGTCACGAGATGTAGAATATTTATAAACATAATATCCACTGTTTGGAATTCGATTCCATAACAGGACCTTAATATCTATATATGTTACTATATTTATTAACTTGTTTTATTATTTTTTAACTAAGTAATTTACATAAGTTTTTCCACACACTCTTAATATACTATATCATATATATTATATAATCCATAGTTCATATTTTTGTCCATTTGTCCAAGTTAACAACTCCATAACCTCACATGAAATCATAACTTCTTAAGTAAACTTTTACTTCCAAGGTATTTACACTTATATATTTTCCACTTTAATCAACATGTGTACCATACTTGTAGATTTATTTTTCCTTTATGATATATAAAACACAATAACATAAGAAAAAGGGTACAAAATAATATTACAAGTGAAAACTCTTTTTACATGATAAAAGCCCTAATGGTGATTTGCTATAACGAATTTATATAGCATACACTCATGTTTATGAAATAATTGTGAGTTTTAGATCAACCTTATTTTGAGATGTAGTGTGATAGCAAAGATTATCTAACCCTTGTTTTAGATTATCAACCCAAAGTTAACCAAGCTTAGAAAACCCTAGTTTTCTCTTTAAAAAACCCTAGCTTTCTTTCCTTTTCGTCACACTTGAAATGAATTAACCAAGCCTTCAAGAAATACTTTAAGGTTCTTCGATATGTTTATATGAGAGTGTGTATATGTAGTAGAAAAGTTTGTATGATAAGGTTATGGGTTTGGTTTTGGACTGTGGGCCCAAAAGAGAAAAGGGGAAGAACTTTTTGATTTTTGGTAAGAATGGAAGTATGTTTTATCTCATGGTAAAGTCTAAGATTATACGTATAAATGGTTTGCTAGTCAAAAAGTGGGAATTCAAGACCAAGTGGTCTAGGTGGGGACGGCAACAATTGGTCAAACAATGAGGGAATAAAGGGTGACTAGTTGTCACGGTCCTTACTACTCTATTTTGTTAACATGCTAGGATCATTTGTCATGTGTTTCTATGTCCCTTAAGAAAGATGTTAGTTCATTATTTCATGGAAATATGTTGGCTTGTATATATCTTGATAGAGTGAAATGAATGTATACTCTGCACTTGGAAGGTAAACTTTGATAAATGGAAGTATAGAATGTAAAGTGAAGTCTTGTTAATAAAAGTATACTTGTAACAATGATAAGTCTTGACTATCATTCATATATGGGGCGTCCCATATATATATGAGGGTAAAGTTTTATAAAACTTTTGATCATTGGAAATAAAAATAGGATTTGTTGAAGGTAGAAAATATTTTTGTTGTTTTTTTTTTTTTCCGGGGTATGCTTAAAGTACTTTCTATCGCGAAACGTAATAGTGTAACGAAACCGATAAAAATAAAATAACAACGACCATAAATATTCTCCAAAAAACAATTATTTAATATTGATTGATGCAAACGTTTAATGGGTTTTGATGCCCCGTTTTATGAATATCGTTTTTAGCTACGCGATTTTAATTACCTTTAAAATTAAAAAGCAAAAGGTTACAATACTAAAAATAAATAACAACTTATTGACAGACGTCAATGACCCTAAAACACGAGGTGTTATACAGTGTAACCGGTTCAATTGTAGTTTTTGTGTAAGGTAGGGTGTCGATCACTAAGAGCTAGCGAAATGAGAGCGTTAATTCCTTAATTCTTTCAGTTTTTAGTTATTAAGTTAACCTAAAACAAGGATAGTCAAGATCGGATCCCACAGGGATCGTTTTTGTTCTCTGTACATGGATCGAGAATGTTTAAGATCGGATCGGGATCGTAGATCCTACCAATTTGTCAATGTTCTCTAAATACAAAGGATAAACGAGTCAAAAGTTTCAATTCTACTCAACATCAAGGAATAAATCATACACTATTCCTTTGAAAAGGTCAAGTTCAAAGATTACATAACCATTTAGTAAATGAGAACACAAAAAAAAAAAGTCAAGTTTCATCGTCACGCATTAACGATATAGCGGAATTAGATTTAAATAACATATGAGTCTATTAAATCTCAAAACAATTCGAGTCATAGTACCAAAAGATTCATAAACATCTAAAAATATACGAGTCATAATACCAAAACATTCATAGTTTCATACATAAACGGATAACCATCACTGATCAATCTATTATATGGAGTCGTGCGTTAACTTCATTTGCGTCATGTAAATCAAAATCCGGTTCTTCAAATTCATCATCCCGGCCTAGAATGATAAAAGAATATATGTTATATGTAAGAAACTTTAGACCCACCATGTAAAATGTAAACATAACATAAACACATCTGAGATTGTGCACTTGGTGATCAGTGCCGTATAAATAAGGGATGTTGTGCGGCATAGTGATAGATTAACATATCCTATGCCATTTACTTTACCAAGACAAAACCTCTGGTCTTTAAATAATTCCAAAACAGTGTCGAGTGACGAATAATCACAGAACCGGCGACAAAGTGGCAATTTTATTGAAATGCTTATTTAAAAGATTTAAAGTAAAGATAATAACTAACCAAATTGGCTCCTAAGAGCTCTTTCGAGAAAAACATTATCTCCACCTCCATCATGTGCTTGTGATTGAGTTGATTCTTCCTCGGTTATCCATTCATCATCAGATTCAACATTTTCAAAATCTAAAGCCTCAAGTTGGTCGATTGCAGCTGCTGTCTCTTTCATTTTCTTTTCTTCCCTTCCACTTAACTTTAAGTTATACATAACATAAACAAGATCATTCATTTTCTGTTGGTGTAGACAATTTCTTCGTTTTGAATGTACCTAAACAAAATAAATAGTGGAATAACTAAGAAATTAGCAATACAAATTAACATAATTTGGAATGAGATTGTTTCAACTTACCATCTCAAAAGCACTCCAGTTCCTCTCACAACCCGAGGATGAACAAGTCAAGCTCAAAACACGCATAGCAAATCTTTTCAGTTCTGGTGTATCATCACCAAATGAATCCCACCAATCAACCGGAGTTTTTTTATGAATATTGAGCCTTGCTGTATTAAGATTAAATAGATGCCCTTTTTTGTTCTTGAACATGTCAAGCTGACAATCAATCTCATTTGCAAGATCTTCGTTACCACACATTTTTTCAATGCACATATACAAGTTAGCTTTAAGAGAACCTGTGTCACATTTGAAATCTGAACTATATTGCATCCTCGGATTTAGGAAATAACCAGCTACATGAAGAGGCCTATTAAGTTGATTATCCCATCTTTCATCAATGATATTGAAAATAGGTTCATACCTAAAGATAAAATGAAAAAGAATTATGAACGGTTTCTCAATATTATACCACTGAATAATATAAGTTGCTATAAAAATAAAGATAATAATAATACCTCGATTGAACATCTTTGTAGTTTGATTTGATCTCTTCCTTTGCTTTCTTCATAGCATGATAAATGAAACCCATAGCTGGTGTCGAATCTGAATCAACCATTCGAAGAACCTTTATCAAAGGAATCGCAGCTAAAAGACATGTTGAAACTGATGCCCAAAATCCTGAAGTGTCAAGAACTATACTCTCAATGTTCTTTCCTATCTCTAACTTTGATAGGAAGTTGAAAATCTAGTTGCTCCCGGTCTAAGAAGTTCCTTTCCCTTAGTAAATTCCCTCAACAGACATATAAGTCGTGTTCGGTTATATATGAAACTTGTAATTTTTCTTCCCGTTGCAATCGTTACTTTGTGTTCTTCAATTTTCTTTTCAAAGTCCTCCAACATCAGATCAATGCAATGTGCAGCACAAGGTGTCCAAAACAGTTTCTTCCTTTTGTTCATTAACATTTCACCCGCAGCCTTATAATTTGCTGCATTATCAGTCACTACTTGAACCACATGTTCTCCTCCTACTTTCTCCACAAAATCATTCAACATAGCAAATACTTTTTTCTTTGTTTTACTAATTTCAGACTTCTATATTTTTTATATGGTGTCATTGATGCTAAAGTAGTACCTTTAGGGCTCGTTCACGGCGATACATTGCATATTGATCGATTCTTTCGATCACTCCAACCATCACTCATTAGCGTGCAACCTGTTTTTTCCATTTTTTCTTGTAGTCTTCAAGTAACGCCTTTGTATAATCAACTTCTTTTTTCAAATAAGTAACTCTCATCTCATGGTATGATGGTGGATCAAGACCTCTCCCAAAGTCGCCAACCATTTGGATCATTTTTTTGAATTCTGGATTCTTTACGCAATTGAATGAAAAAGCACTTGTGTAAAAGAACCGGGAAATTTGTTGACAGACTTTATCTCACTCGTATTTTTTGTAAATTATGTTTAATGTGCTCTGAACCTTCCCCTTTTTGAAACAAAAGTATCTGTCTGATTTGTTCTCTCATCACTTTCAAATTATTCGTCCCCATCAACTGAATACAATCTTCTTTTTTTACTTGCGACCAAATCCATTTGTTCCACTAGTTTTTGAAATTTGACTTTAATATCCTAGGGAACCATTGGACAAGCTCTAGCATCTTTATGTGTTCGAGCTAAGTGATGCTTAAACCTATAAATACCACCACTGAACTCGCCCATACAAAATTTACACTTCACCATTTTTTGACCTAAGTCAATCGCATGCTCCCAACCAACATCAGTCCTAGCCCAGGTGCATTCACCCTTCTTGATTTTCTACTATTTGCAGACGAATGTGTAGAACTAGAAGTTGTGGATGCTGAAGAGCTATTCATGGCAATAAGAGAACTAAATCAAACATGTAGACATGAAGATAATAAACACATGTAAGCGAACACCTCTTAAAATAATGATTTTGTTACCACTCTTCAAACCAAAACATTTTGCATACTAACTAGAAGCCACTGTTATCTGTCACATTACTTCACTATAAGTCTATAACTAACAAGTAAAAACTAACAAGTTACTTAAGCCACTATTATGAGTTTGACAACTAAGAAATAACAACTAACAATTACTTCACTACAAATTAAGCCACTGTTAATAATAGAGACTAGATCATTAAAGGTAACAAATAACAACTAAACAACAAATTACTTCATCACAATTAGGGGGTTCAAATTAAAACATAAAAGATTAAAACTATGAAAATGTATGAGAAAACAACAATTACCTATAAGAAATTGTTTGATTCGAGTAATTAGAACAAAAGAAAAAGAAGACTAATTTGTTTCATCACTTCATGAGTTCATGGAATTATGATTTTGGGAAAGTAGAAAGTTTGGTGTGTTTGATTGAAGAATGAACCGTTTTTTACCTTTTTGAGATCACTGGAGTGAATAGTAATAATTTTTCTTTTTTGGTCCGTAATGGGCTTGTAATTATAAACGTAAGCGTGTAATTTTGTGACATAGCAACTTTGGTAAACTCGTATCGCTAGGCGATCATACGATCTTACGACGAGGTTTACGTATTGTCTAGACGACCCTCTTAGATGCGATCTTACGACGATATTATCGATTTTGCCTGTAGGACAGTAGATCGATGCGATCTTACGCTGATAAACTCGCGACGTTTTGACAGCCTTGCCTAAAACTAATGCAAAAAGGGGGGTTTCAGCCTGAGAGACTGGCATGGTTTTGTGTATCTAACCTAAGGTTTTGATGACAAGTAAAGCAATAAACACACACAAGAAGATAAACAAACGGCTATAAGAACCGCGGTCGGAGAACTAATGTAAGGAAACTTATCAACCATGATTAATATGATAAAACGCAGGTTTGTTTATTTAGTGAAATGATTGTCTTATCTCGAAGGGCATATCGTTCCTAGTCTTAGGCTGGTTAATTCTTCCTAAGACCTAGACACGTAATTTCTGTCACAATTAGGCATCGCATAAGCTTCCTTATGTTGATTCTAATCTATCTTAGGATCTACGTAATGGTGCTTTCTTACTAAACCCTAATAATTGAGACTTACCGCTTTTGCTTAACGGCTGATTTATATACTAGTAGTCATCTGTCGGAGTCCTTACTAATGGATTAATAGAACGTACTGTTGATACCAAGGTCCCCTTATGGTCAACTAAGCTCTCACTAAATCTAAAGGAAAAGATTCAGGTCAATATTTGTGATATATGTTCTAGATATATAAATTGCAATATGGAGAGCTATTCTCGGACTTTAGCTACGTAAAACAACACTGAAAGTTGCGAGCGCATTAAATATGTAGGACTAGACCCAGTTGAATGATAGGTCGCATACTTAAGCACGTAAACGAATATAAATTGATAAACATAAACAACAATCAACGATAAATTAAGCAATCAAGATAAACAAACCAAACATTAGATCTTCATAAACATGGCTGATACCTAAAGGTATCAGCCGATAGTCATTGTAAAAATACACACGGTTTGATATATGAACGATTAAAGTAAAGAAACCTCGATCGAACGCGTATTCGGTTGTGCAAAGATTACAAGAGTTTTCCTATGATCTTGAGGCTCTTTTCTGACCTTCTATGCTCTTCTGATCGTCTCTTGGTCGACTTGGTGGTTTAGGGATTCACTTGCATGATTAAAATTAAGTTTAGGGTCGTCTTGTTATATAGGGTTCTGTTTAGTTCGGTTTGATTGGCGTATTGGAATCTCAATTTTTTTTTTTAAACGGGTGAAACAAAACGTATTGATGACATTAGCGTGGGCTCCAAGAATAAAATATTTAGAATTTTTTAGCTGATATGTATTATGGGCTGTATCGGGAACATCCTAGTATTTATCTCCCTTCCCTCATTTCAATAAATTTTTTCATTTACAATATATTTTATTTTAACCTAATCATCAAATCGAATACGGGCGTTCCTTCGTATCGACCTATTGGGTAGGCGTTATTTGGCTTATCTCGGTACGGTGTATTGGAGGGTCCTTGGGTACGGCGTATTAGCTTATGGGTACGCGTATTAGTCTTTGGGTACGGTGGTTGTGTACATCTTGGATACGGCGTTATCGAGCTTCTTGGGTACGGAGTATTGGCTAAAAGTGTGCTTTTCTTTATATTTGACCAAAGTATAATATACGACGTATATACTGATGTGGATACGGCGTATTCATCAAAGTCTTGGATACGTCGTATAGGTCTAGAATAATATGGCGTATTTGCTGTCAGATCAGGTAGCTCTTTCTCAAAACTCTTGTTTATGATCCAAAATGCATTGCCTTTTAGAATAACTTCACAAGTTCTCCATAATACTTGCTAATTCTAAAAATACAACGATTAAGTAACAATTACGTTGCAACTAATTATACAAAATAGGGTAATATACATAGGATTAACATGATGGCTATAAAAATCTAGAGTTATTTGATTTGTGTCATCACATGAACATGGCACTTGTTTCATTATGGAAAAATGCATTTCAAATTAAACTACTCAACCACCAACCAACAAAAAACCAGAGAAATCTCATCAAAAACCCACGCAACAGGCAGTTGCGGGAAATTGGTATGTATATGGTTCAAGACAAGATAAATGTAGATGGTGGGGCAATGATGGGAATCGTTTAGACAATATGCTGGGCAGAATGTAGGGAATCAGAATGGGTATAATGCAGTTACAAAATGTCGGGAATTAAGTTGTTCTAAATGCAGTTAGAATCTAGTTGTTCAGAATGTTGGAAATCAAAATGGGCTTATTGGTTGTTCCAGGGATTGCTAATCAGAATTCGTATGGGAATGGTAATGTTTGTAGCAGCACGGGTTGGGGTTATTGCAAATAGGATAATGTAATGAGGTAAGTGTTTCAATCTGCAAGTAGGATTGGGTGTCTTGCTATGAAACTACACACGTCAGTGATAGGAGATAGGGATGTTGTTATTAAAATTAAAAGCAAATGCGTACAAAACTAAAAATAAATAGTGAAATAAATGACGTCGTAAATGACCTAAAAACATGAGGTGTTATATCAACCAACACAGATTACCTACATGCAACAACCACAACCCAACAATAACTTCATCTCACAACCATCATTCAACACGAACTACATGCAACAACCAATGCCAAATCCCGAAGACATTACAGATCCCACCACTGCAATGAACATGGCACTTGTTCTAATGGCTAAGGCATTCAAACTAAACTACTCAACACCAATCAACAACAACCAGAGAATTTCATTCAAACTAAACTACTCAACACCAATCAACAACACCAATCAACACAGCCGGGTATGAATATGGGTCAAGACAGACAAATACAGATGGTTAGAGGTAATGGGAGGAATCAGTTTAGACAGTATGTTGGGCAGAATGTTGGGAATTAGAATGGGTATAATGCAGTACAGATTATCAGGAATCCGGTTGTTCAGAATGCAGTTCAGAATCCGGGTGTTCAGAATGTTTGAAATCAGAATGGGCTTATTGTTGTTCTGGGGATTGCTAATCAGAATCTGAATCCGAATGGGAATGGTAATGTTGTAGCAGCACGGGCTGAGGGTAATGTAATTGAGAATAATGGTAATCAGATAAGATGTTACAAATGCATAGGATTGGGTCATCTTGCTAGGAACTGCACAGTCAGACCAAGAAAAAGGGATGCTGCCTTTCTTCAGACTTAGTGGCTGATTGCTCAAAAGGAAGAGGCAGGAATCCAACTCTAAGCTGAGGAATTTAATTTCATGGCTGCTGTAGGAGATCTTGAAGAGATTGAGGAAGTTAATGAAAACTGCATTATGATGGCTAATTTGCAGCAAGCATCGACATCGGGTACTCATACTGACAAAGCTCTCGTCTATGATTCAGATGGATTAGCTGAGGTACACGAATATGAAAATTGCTATAATAATGAGATATTTAATATGTTTACTTAGGAGGAGCAGTATACTAAACTACTCGAACCCATTCCTAAACCACACCAAGTCCAACAGAATGACAGTAATGTTATCTTTGTAGTTTCTAATGTGGAACAAAGTGGGGGAACAGTAAAACAGCATCCTGCTACTGTTGAGGAAACACATGCTTATTTTGAATCATTATATAATAATTTGGCAATTGAAGTTGAGAAAGTCAACTCGGTCAAGTGCAAAATGAAAGAAACAAATGCTGATTTGACCACTGAGCTTGCTAGATATAAAAATCAAGAAAAGTGTTTTGAAATTAGTCAAGAAAAATATGACAAACTTGAAAGGTGTTATCAGAAGTCTGTTTATCAAGAGCAATGTCTGACTAAAAAGATAAATGCACTTCACTTAAGTTCTGCTAAAATGATAACGACTTTGAATGAGGAAATTGTAAATTTAAATAACCAGCTTTCAAAAGAAAAATCAACTGTTTCCTTTCTTAATGAAGAAAAGAAAAAGTTGAAGTCTAATTTCAAAATACACGAAGACGAGCTTCTTGATAAACAAATTCAGCTTGAGAATAAGATAAAGGAATTAGATAATATTTTTGTTAAAACGGGTCAATCGATTCAAACGATGCACGTGCTTTCACCTAAGCCATACTTGTTTTACCACACCAGAAAATGGCTTTGGTTTATCAAAATCCTTTTTATCTCAAGCAAGCTCAGCAGATACAACAGAGTTTGTATAATGGCAAAGTTCTATTAGAAAAGCATGATCCTCCTGCTGTGTATGATTCGGAGGAGACACTGCAACTTGCTCAAGAGAGTCGCGAAAAAATGAAACATTTGAACAAAAAAATAAAACCATCAAATTATACAAAGATTAATCATCTTTCAGGGGTTTTTGTTTCTCAAAAGGCCAAGTCACGTAAAGAGTTGTATTTTTCAAATATTTCAAAAACGGCCAGTGTTTCCAAATTAATTTCAATACCAAATGAAGAGTTTTTGGATGATACTACTCCAAGTGTTGCACGAAAATTTATAAATGAGGTAAAAAGCACCATTGTGACTCTTCAACATGTTGTCAAATAAAAAATGACTTTAGATACTGCTCATCAAGAGATTCACAAAATTGTTAAAGATGAAATTTTACCTATCATTAACTAAGTTGATGCTAGAGTTTAAAATTTCAAAATACAATTTTTGAAAGAAGCATCCAAATTTGTTCGAGACTTCAAATCTCTTGCAAAAGAAGCTGATGAATCTCTTGCTAAGCACAAGGCTTTGGAATTTGAAATTGAGCGTGTCTTGAGAGCAGTTGTCAATCAGGATATTATGTCTATTGTGCAAAGTAGTTCAGGTGTAGATACATCAAATCTCCAAACTGAGCTTGAACATACGAAAGAACGATTTGAAAATTGTATCATTAAAAAGGAGAATGAATATGCTAAACTTTGGAATGATTGGTACAAAAAAAGTAGAGAATGCAGATATGACAAAATTTCGTACGATAAAGCTTATAATGACATGCAACAAAAGATTAAACGGTTGCAAGCTCAGTTGGGAGATCAAAAGGGTAAAAGTAAGGATACTCCATGTATATCAGATACCCTTGATCCTTTGTCTCAGAAACTAGAGAATGAGAACGTGAAATTAGAGTTTCAGGTTTTGAATTATTCTAAAGAAAATGCTCTTCTTAAGACCACATACAAGAACCTGTTTGACTCTATCACTGTGACACAAACTCAAACCAAAACAATAATTGACTCTTTGCAAAACAAATTACATGACACGATTTATGAAAATGCTAAGCTAAGAGCCTAATTATTTGATAAGGTTTCTAAACAAAAGGACACCACTCATGGAACGAGTGCGAATAATAAGTTTTCAAGGCAATCAATCTTGAGAAAACCAACTTCTTCTTCTGGACCAAAACTATATTCTGTAACTCCTCTTCCTAAATCTAAGGTTATTCCCAAAGTTGGTGAGTCGAATGCTTTGTTAAAACTAGTCACTTCAAACTCGGCACCTTCCTTTCAAGAATTAACAGTTGTGAACAATGAAAGAGTGATTGATCCAGGAATCTTTAGGATTAATCCTTTTAAAGCTTCTAGGGTAAACAACTTTGTGCCTAACAAACATGTAAAATCAAGCGTTAGGAGAAAACCGATCACTATTTCACAACCTCATGTCATCAATAAGAAAAATGTAAATTCTAACAGCAAATGGTTTTTCTCCTAAAGACGTTGAAAGCACTACTAGGACCAGAAGACCATAGCCTAGGAACAATACTAAAAATGATAAGGTCCCTTTTAATTCTAAGAGTAGTGCCTCTCGAATAAGTTAGAGAAAATAGAAGTAAACCGTAGGAGTTTACAGTCTTCTAACTATCCAGACCATACGTCATCTGAATGTAATAACATTAAGCTTGCAATTCGAAATGAAAAATCTGAGGTAATTTGTGCTACATGTAAGCAATGTCTAATTACCACTAATCATGATGAATGTATGCTTTGGTATGTGACTAACATGAAATCTAGAAAGAAAAACCAACGTGCTAATGTTTCAAAAAGTACAAATCAAAAGAAACATAAGGCAAATGTCAAGAAATCAAAGAAGTTAGGTTTCGAAGATAAACTTGCTTCATCTAGGCCTAGAAAACTTAGAACTTACCTTAAGTGGTTACTAGGGGTGTAAACGAGACAAGACAACTCATGAGCTACACGGAATCAACTCGTAATACTCGAAATCGACTCGATGTAAACAAGTCGAGTTCGAGCTACTCGAGTATATCTTCGAGTCAAGTTCGAGCTCGAATATACTCTGCTCGTGAAGCCTGCGAGTTTTATACACATATATTTACTTAATTTTGATACAAATCGAGTCGAGCCGATCCTTAAATGTCGAGTATTCATCGAGTTCGAGCCTTAAATGTGGAAATAATCGAGCTCGAGTCGAGCTTTGAGCTTGAGTTTTGTATGACGATTCGAGCTTGAGCTTGAAATATAAAGCTCGACCGAGCTCGAGTGAGTTTCGAGCTCAAGTATTAGTATTCGAGTCGAGCTCGAGCTTGGCAGTACTCGGCTTGACTTGACTCGTTTACACCCCTAGTGGTTACCAACCGAAATAATTTTTGACCTAAGTGGAACAATAACTGAATCCAGTAACACCGAAAGTGAGTTTGACACATTTGTATTTGATACTGCGAGTGATTCTAACCCTCGGGAACCTACAAAGAAAGGGTTTCCTAGTTCGACTTCTTCTCTTGACAGGTTTTCGAAACTCCGGAGGCAAAATTCATGTATCTATGTGCTTGATATCCTCTGAGTTCGTCCAGGAATGGCTTAGGTACACTTCAGTGCATAACCCGGGCTTCAAATAAAAGGAAAGTGTATGGTTCAGTGCGCTTTACCTTCAAAAGAAGATAATTCTTCTTGTTTTCAAAACAGTTGAACACATTTTTTCAAGAATTTTTCAAAAGGATTTTCAAAATCTTTCAAAATTTTATGTTTAACACTCCCTCCTCATGTCACTTTCAAAATTCAAATCATTCTTTATAACTGGATAAATTTTTGAGGGAGAGCTTTTTGAAAACCAAATTTTAATGCTCTTAGACAGATCATCTCATATCTTCTTTGTATGACTAAAACATTTCAAAATTGTATATATTTATCAGAAAAGAAAAATATAAAACATATAAAATCAAAAAATTTTAAAAGTACCAAAAATAATCTTCTCCGACATGTCTCTCGACAATCAATAACATTTGCGTACCTAGAAATGTTGATTAATATTGACACGGGTATATAAATGAAGTTCGAGCGAGAGTTTCAAAACTTTTCAAAACATGTCTCTTCAAGTTTTTCTCTACGACTTCTAAGTAAATGTCAGCTTAGGACTCGGTCTCCAAAGAAAGGAAAATGTTCATTTATGTACATTTATCCTAAACAACGGGAAGTTTAAATCTTCTCCGTCTTGAGCAATATCATACAAACATTCCAAGTTTGTGAATGCTCAAGAGAAGCACCAAGGAAATGATAATTAATAAGATGAGTATAAAATTATTTTCCTGTTGAGCACAATTTTTCAAGATATTTTCAAAAAGTAATTTCAAAATCTTTCAAACTTGTGTGCTTAACAATCTCCCATTCAAAAGTTTCACTCTAATCTATTATTGATAGGGAGTATAATAATAAGATTCATTCAGCATGCACTCTTGTTCTCCCAAGACTTAGCTAGACTCATGTGAATTATCAGACATTAACTTGTTTTTAATTCACTAATATTCCAAAAATTGTCAACACATATGCAAATTTTAAGGGGGGAATAGTGATTAAAAAGTGATCAATAAAGCTTCATATGGATACGATCTTCAATCTATAAGTACGTTCCCAAACCTCGCATGTACAAAACTCTTTCATAATATGGTGCATATATGTAGGGGGCTTTTTGGTAACTTTGAAAACTCTCAATGTGTCTTAAATGATTTCTCAAACACGTTGATTAATTTTTTAAATAGTTTTATGAATCTTCATGGCAATACCCAAAGACCGACCAACTGTTGTTTCTCAAGGAGTTATAAGGCGGTTAAGGTTAGGTATCTTCGTTCCAGGAACACTCTATTAGATAGAGTAGAAGTCCTAGGTATGATTGAAAAAAGGAGTAAAGTAAGATCGGGAAGAATGTTATCTAAGGCATGAGTTATCACCGAAACAATCCCAACAAGGTAATAATAAGGACACGTTGGTTTAACATTGAAAGGGTTGAAGAATTAAAAAGAAATGTAAGGATAAATGGTGTAAAGAAAGAAGCCCTTCATACAACCTTAGGCAGAAACCGGGTCAATGCATAATCTATCGGTATTCACAATGATGATTCTGGTATTAAAGACAAGTCATTATGGACTCAGTGATGCAAAGCAGAACCCATCCCAGCTACTATCGTCTTTCTCATTTCGAGATCGTTGATATTAAAAAGGTGGCAGTCCGCTCCTGCCTTCGATTACCAAATAATAAATGTGCACTTATAGAGTCTAGAGCCATCGAGATCAATCAAAAACCTCACTAAGACACGAATTCCAATATATAAAATGTCATACGTCATTATACAACATTTGGTATCAAAGAGTCCTACACATTATCCTTGTGATAATTGCCAGAATATCCAGAGTCATACTCTTTAGTACTCATAATGATGAATGAAAATTCTTCCAGAGTCAACATCAAACAGCTCTGCGGTAGGTGACTTGCGAGATTCTAAATGAATCAAGCTTGTGTCAACTAGATATCAATTTTGGTCTAGTATATGAATTGACGACATAGTTAGAAAGATAGTAACTATGTTATTTACTTTTACCGTGATATCTGCTTTGAGACATTTTAGTAATGAGAACAAGCAAGTACGATGAATCTAATGCATCTGCGTTAGATGATCCAACACTTCGAGTTGGAAACCCTGTCATTGAAGTTCTTCTAAAATTGAACCTACCTGATCACAGGTACAATATTATATACTGTAAAACGGTCCTCATAAAACCAGAGGTTAATGTAACCGAACTATGACGAATAACAAAGCCATATTCGTCTATATCTGCTGTTTTTCACTAAGATTAATTTTCAAGTATAAGTGATGACGTTACAACCTCATCCCAGCTGAGTCAAGATTCACCACCTCATGCTCAATCGACAAAGATAAATACATGATGAAAGCTAAAGTACATGTGTCAAAGTCTTCTGCAATCTCTGATGTACAAGCACTTCCTCAAAAGAACATTATCGACACGATTGTCAGGCAATAACAAAGATATATCTTACAAGTGGATTAAGTACTACTCCTTTCATTATGTGGTACAAGTAATCATGTCAAAGAAAATGTTGAGGGAGATTGTTAGCAAGCTTTCAAGACCTTGATCACGAGGGTGGAGATACAAGATCGCAAGGAGGCATAAAGATTAAAGGATAAAGAGTTAAAGATCTCGGTAGTCAAGATAAATCAAGGCCAAAGACCATGATATTAGTATTTTGTCAAAGAATATCAAGTTCAAGATCCAAGATCACAAGCATGCAGAAGGATCTTCAAAAGAATTCCTAAGAAAACAAGGCTCCATGACTCAAGACGTCATAAGAAGTGATCCACAATTCAATAACCACCCCTTAAGGGGAGATTGTTAGCCATGTTTTTATGTAAAGTGATGATCATTATTATTCCCGAGTCTTGTATAAGAAAAATGTAGTTTATGGGAATTCATTTAAGCTAATTGGGCCTAGGTGTTGGGCTTAAAGCCCATTTGTATTACGCCCGGCCCAAGATAAAGCCAAATGACCCATTTAGGGTCTTATCTTCCTTTAAGTATAAATACCCCTTCCTAGCATGTTAGAAAGGGTGTTGCTTCTCATTTTTTCATAATTGAAGTCACCATTTTCTCTCTTTTATTTCTCTCTCTAAACCCTCTTTCTCTCTTTAAGATTTTTCTCTTATTTTGTATGTTTTGGTGATGAAATGATAACCTAACAAAACTCAAGAGACTGAAGTGGATAGAGCTGAAAAGGAACAAGAACCTGAAAGACCTACAAGAGCAGTTCCAATATCAACTGTCAGACGAATCACAAGCCCCAATCCTGAATTGGAAATGATTAGATCTTCGTCAAGAATCCAGCTCACTGATACAACTCTTGCATTCTCAGTCCCTCAACAAACTGCTCCAGTAATTGATATAACACCACTTGAACCATAAGTTGCTCACAAAGAAGGAAAAGGAATTGCTACTGATGAACAACTTAAATCCTTAACAAAGCTTGTCAAATCATCATCTGTTGTTCGTTAGTATCTTGATGAACCAATTCGAATTCCTTATGAAATTCATGAGATGATATACAACCTCACCAATGATGAAATTCAAGAGTATCTAAACAAAGAAGAAGAAATCAAGAGAAAGGCTGAAAAAGATAGGTTACTGGCAATGACCAAAAACTCTTTAAAGTACAAAAGGTGGTCTAAAGTTTAAGAAAATATAGGATGCTAAGTTGAAAGTCCTCAACAAAGAACACTCTCAGAAGGTCAAGAAAGCAATGGAGCTCAGGAAGAAGCGACTTGAGCAGTATATGTGGACCACATCCAGCAGACTCAAACCTAAACCAATTACTGATGTTAAAATTCACCCTAACACAAAGTCTGCAGTACTCACTGTGTATAGAGGAAATGATCAAAGAAACTTTGATGTCCATAAACCCTTCAAGTTTGTTGACTTTAGGGTCACTGAGATGGATGAATAGGGCCCTATCATTGACAAGAAAAAGAATACAATTGTTGGTGAATTAATGATATTATTGGGGAAAAGGTATGAGAGATTGAGAAAGATCCATGAGGAGCTTAGAATCCAATCAACTCTTCCACCCTCGCTCCTGAACAAGCATCCTCCCAGCTCTCAGGAAGAAAAAGAACTAGAATGGAGCTAGAGTCTTAAATTTGCATTCTTTCCTTGGAGTACAACATGAGTCTTCCTGAAGGTGTGCCATTTTGTAAACAACATGGTAATCGAAGAGCCTGAGTATGCGATGTTCTTTATTGATGTATTTGGCGATGAAGCCTACCAAAGATAGAGTGACATCAACAAAGTGGGAGTTGAGACTCTGATAACCTACCTTGCAATGGCCTCAAACATTACAACCCCTGAAAACGCAAGGTTCTGTCAGAAGCTAAAGGATTTAATAGCAAAGCACCTTGATCAAGAAAAGCTGAAATCAAAGAGGGTGAAGTTGGAAGCTATAGGATACAAGTTGGACTCAGTACCTATGTAATGTTTTGATTATCTTTTGTAATAGATTAGTATGACAATGTAATCCCCAATTAATGATATACTTTTTAAGTTACAAGTATCCTTTACTTTCTTTTCAGACTCAGTGTGAGAAGAAGTTGTATTTACTCACTCACACTGAAAAACACTTAGGATATTTTTATATCAAAATAGGGGGAGATTGTTAGGCCCATTCAATGCCTAATAATCTTTCACTTAGAATTTGAATACAAAATATCCTAAGTGTTAAATAACCTTTAACATTTCAAGGTCACTAAGTGAACAGTCACTCAGTGAGTTGCCTTCATGATGCTCAGCATGAGTCTACAAGAAAGACTCTAGTATTCAGTGAGGCGGTTCTTGGTGAATGTAGCCTGAGCCAATAAAGAAGGTGATGGGTTTAGTGAATTGTGGCAATAGACTCACTGAGCCCCATACGATCTCTAACAATTAGAAGACCCTAAAGACAAGAGACTAAAAAATAGGCAGGATCATTTGAAATGGATAAGTCCAAGCTCTTATCCACCTGAAGTCAAAGTATCCTGAATAGGGTATGAAGACAAGGTCAGTGTCAGCACTAACCATAGAATGTGTGTTTGTCACATACTTAGAATAGAATTATAATAGAGACAAAGCTGTACAATATGTACTAGCCTATCAGCATTAGGACAAGCACATATCACCCATGTGGATGCTACCCTACCTAAGTAGTATAAATAGAAACTCTTGTAAATAAGAGTATGTTAAGTTTGTGTATTTAAAGTTGCATCTTTCACAAACACCTACTCCTCCAATATCTACTAAGTCCCTGAGCAAGCTCAGTTGGTTAGCATAGTAGTCGACTTTTCATAACACTTTAGATTTATGCAAAAATTTTAGTGAGGAGATTACACATACATTGTCATTCAATCCCCACTATAGTTCCGCATATAATAGGGTGTAATTCTTAATAAACATAAAGAGTTAAACGTTGAAAATTAGTTTTGTGTTCTTTACTATTTTATCTTTATTACTTGTCAAAACTGATTTTCTATACATTACTATAAGCCACGAGTTAGTTTATCTTATCTAATATAGTTTTGGTCACTAACTCAAAGGGAATAACATAATGAAACGAGGTCGGGATACTCTAATAAGAAAAAAAATAACAAGATTAAACTAATAAAATATTGTAGCTGAAATAAAATGAGATGTTTGGTGTCGGGTAAGAGATAATCACAAAGTAGATAAGGACTATAATAAAGCATCTCAAACACACAAAAATTGACTTATGGTTTGTATAGAAACAGCTTATTAGCAAATTTTGTGTCAAAACAATTTTGTTTGAAGTTAATTATTAACTTAGATAAGGAATAGTGTTTATATACTAAAGAGTGCACAAGTACATGTTTAGGAAACTATTACTATTATGAAGATTATATTTGGCTCTACAAATAAAAGAATAAGAGTTTTGCTATAATTATTAGTTTCATGACAAGAGATTGATTACAATGTTAAAAATCCTTAAAAGGAAATCTAGAATTCTATACAACAAGTTATTTTTCTAGGAAATGACAAGGGGATGCTCTAATAAGAATACAAAATAACAACATTTAAAAACTTACACATTAATGTTAATATTAATATACTGCAACATGTTAATGGTTTTTAGTCATGTATACCTATGTCTTTTGTGTTATTCGAATGATAGATAAAAACTATATTTTGAATCTCTGATAAGAGACAGAAGAGAACCAAACCACTTATAAAGGGGTGTTTAGGTTATCTAATGTCCCATGCTTGTGCACTTTTCTTATTTCTAAAAACCTTATAAACCCATTTTATTCAAGGTTATGAGCTTATGGACTTAAATATGCAATAATAACAAGTTATTAAGCTCAAAATGTCATATGCAAAAAAACTAATCTTATGAGCTTTTACAACTTCATATAGACATATAAACCCGAGAAATAAGCTGACACAAAAAAAAAACTAATCTTATGAGCTTTTACAATTTCATATAGACATATAAGCCCGAAAAATAAGCTGACACAAACACTTCTTCAGTATTGTTTTTACCCTCATTAGCGCTAGCACGTCTAATTGAGTGTCTAATTTAATCATATGATACCAAATGCTTCAAGATAACAGTAATAAGTTGCTTATGTATCACAAGGAATTCACAAAACAACATAAAAGTTTAACAAAGATCATTGAAATAATTTAATTTGCAACATTAATACATGATGACCGATAAGATCAATAGGAAATGAGAAAAGATAAAGGGTAAACACCATTTATGAACAATGTACTTTACTATGTGTCTCATTATGCATACTTTACCCAACAAAATACCATCATGAACTACGAAACCTGCTACTAGCCGATTTTATCCACGTCATTAATGAGTTTAACTTTTTTTATAATCCACGATAGCTGGTTATTTCCACGTTGCGATGGGTTGGCCTAGTTTGTAACCCGTATTGTAACCCGATATTCTTTTATAGACACCCTTTCATAAAATCATAACACCCTTTCACCCCTTTTTTCACCCCTCTTTATGAACCCTAATTGAAAATAACCAAACCCTAATTAACCAGTTCTTCTTTTACTAATTAATTATAAATGTCATCATCATCAACCACTTCTCGGTAGATTACCAACTAATTGCAAATGTAGACTTCCTTTGGTTAAATGCGTGTCATGGACATATTTGAGCCCTGCTAGGCGATTTTTAAACTGTCGTAATTCGAATGTAAGTAAATATTCTAAATTTTATTCTAAGTATGACTTTAGGTAGATGTGTAGTATTCAAATAAGCCATAAAATCAATATGCTCAGTTCTTAATTTAATTGCAAATCTGATTTGGTGTTTTTAAACCTTTCTTATTTACATTGTTGATAAGAAAAATGTAATGAGTTATGGTGTATTGATCTTAAGATTTCAGATGTTTAAACTGTATGTGACTCAGCATCCTGAAGAAAGGTTTCTATTTGTTAAGCAACTAAGGGCTCAAGATCAGTTGGAAAGGCTTCAAATTGATCATGATAGGTTGGTGTCAAAGTTTGAACAAAGCAAAAATAAAGTAGCAGGTTTCTTAAGATCGTGATTGCCTGCATGGTGGTGGTGTTTATGGTGATGAAGATATAGTTTGTTGGCTATGTTTATGTTATTCCCTATGTTGTTTGTAGTTTGAAAGTTTGGGTTGTAATGAATGATAATTTCCACAACTTCTTGTCAGTTGTTAATGGAAGCAATCATGATCTTTTGGTAGGTGTACCTCTTTTTTAGTAATCAAAGGACACTTGCCTTTATTTGTTCATGTTAAAGCAAATATAGCATGTGATAGCATAGTGTTAGAACCTGCACTAGTGTTTAAACCAGGTGTAGCATGTGATGGCATAGTGTTAGAAGAAGATGGTGTAGGAGGTGGTGACATAGTGTTATAACCAGATGGTGTAGAAGGTGGTGGTATAGTGCTAGAACCAAATGGTGTAGGGATTCTTTGTTTAAGACCAACAAGTGCAATGATGAAAGCATCTAAGTAGTAAGCCCGCCCCAAGATGAGTGCTCTCTAATCTTTTACAAAATCCCCAGAACATCAAAAATTAGCGGAATAGAATAAGAAATTTTAGGGTGGTGGTATAGTGTTTAAGTATGTGTAGGAGGTGGTGACATAGTATTTGAACTAGATGGGGCCTCATGAAATACAATACCTTTTGACTTTAAATAGGCAGGTTTTGGTCTTTCTTGATTAGTGCATCTTGTCTTGTTGTGCCTTATTTCCTGACACTTGTGGTAATGCATAACTCTACCCACCCTAGAAAATGCATGGTCCTTATCTTTTGTTGGATGTACAATTCTCCCTTTTTTGGCCTCCCAGGCATCTTTCTCTCAACAGGAGGTAATGGTGGTGGTTGACTAGTTAGTTTCCAAAACTTTGGTTTATAAACAGGTTTGATTGAAAATTGATAGGCTTCATACCACTTACTTTGAGAATACCATTCATCAACTCCTAAATCTGGATTCATGTTCATGTGCATATACCCAACCATGTCATGAACACAAGGTATCCCACTCAACTGCCACATGTTGCAGACATATTTCATTTGGTGTAGGTTAACATTAAAATACAGGTCTCCCCTCCTCACCTCCACCTCTCTATAACCACTAGGAAAAACTAACCAACTCATGTGTGAAACAGTAAGTGTGTTACGTTGAATCATAAATATCAAAAGTAAATATAGGTAAAAGTGATATCATACTTGTGAATCTATTTGTTGTTTTCCATTTGTCTTCTAACTGATGGTGTGATTGAGTCCTTATTGTCAAAATCTAGTTTGTTCATGCGCCACATCCTTTGCATTAGATAAACCCTAATGTCCTCCAACATGGTTATTATTGGTTTGCCTCTAGCTCCTAGAATCCTTGAGTTAAAACTCTTTGAAATCCCATTCTCAAAAGCTGCACTACATATGTCCATCTCAAAATATGCCCTACACCATGAATTGGGATTCCTTTCCACCAACCATTCATATGTCTTCTCATCTAACATCTTGATTTCTTTTATTTTTTGCAGAAAGACGGTCTTCATTGATGTTGCAGCAGTAGCCTAGAAAATCCTCTTAAACTGTAACCCACTCCATCTCTTTTTGAAATTGGCATAAATATGTCTGTGCTCGGCATTGGGTAACCAGTCTGTAACAACTTAAATCAATACCTAACAATGGTGAGCAAGGAAAGCAATTGGAATAATAATAAGGGAAGAATATTAACATAATTGGCAAATATTATAGTTTTATACATACCTTATGTCCATCTGATATCATACTCATGCCTCCTTCGTCTCACAAATTCAAGTCATCCCTAAGCAATGATAGAAACCAACACCAATTCTGATTGTTTTAAACTCTAAAAATAGCCCAAGTTATTAGGAACATCTGGTTGTTTGCATCTTTGCCCATGGAAGTTAAAAGTTACCCCTTGCATGTATGAGTCAAAAAACAACCATCCAAACCAATAATCTTTCTACAACCTTCAAGCCATCCATGTTTCACACCATGAAAACAAACATAAAATCTCCTAAAGTAAAGTTTCCCATCCTCATCATTCACTTCAGTCTCTAATTCACATGTAGAGCCTGGATTTATGTCTAGAATTTCTTGTCTATACTGCCATAGCTTACTACAGTGTTCTACTAAACCTCTTCCATGATCAAACAATGCAAACTGCTTTACCCTTTGGCATTGACCCAAGCTAACATCTATCAAATATTTCTCCCTTATGTCATTTTTCATGAATCTAATGCTTATATTTAGGTTCTGAATGACGTCCCTAGCATAGTGTTGTACTATCCATTTAGAAGTAACCAATCCCCCCCCCCCCCATTGTATAATTTTTGTAACACTTGTGGTCATGATATAAAGTCTTAATTTGGAATGATCTCTCAGTACTCATCCATGAGGGCCTACAACCTAAAGGGACAATTAGCTTGTTTAAAGACCCTATTTTTTCTCGTATTCCTTCTTTTTATCCCATCATTCCTTAACAGTCTTGCTAATTTTCTCATTCACTACTTTCCTACCATCACCCTTTTTACTATCCTGTTTGCTACTCTCGCATTCTTCATTATCAACTGTTTTAGGTTTCTTACCTTTTAAACCATCAAACTTACCTTCACTAACATCCCTACCACAAAACATTAAAAAGCTTATTATGGTCATTATGCATGTATCACAATTAATAGCCATGCTTCACACCATAATTGGCAAGCATATGCTTTAACTGTTGTGGGCTTTTAAACCTCATTCCTAACACTGGTTTGCACTCATTCCAAGGTATGTTAGGATTGTAAGAAGGACAAGACACATTCTTTTTTTGCTTTAAAATTAGATTCTACCTGCTCATCGTCAGGATCTTCAACCTCTAATAAAAATCTACCTTGTAAGTTAGGGTTTGGATTCTGAGTCTCTCCAATAAAAATACCATCTCGCACCAGTTTGTTCAACCATGGGTCATCTGTGGTCATCCTAGGTATGATTACATTACCCTAATCTTCATTATCAAATTGCTCAACGACATGAGCTACATCATCTAATGGGTGATTTGCCTCAACATCTGAGTCTGAGGTGTCTTAGGATGGAGCTTAGCAATCATTTCCATAATATCATAGCCATTGTGTTATGTGAA
Source organism: Tanacetum coccineum (assembly GCA_026074375.1). Classification (NCBI taxonomy): domain Eukaryota; kingdom Viridiplantae; phylum Streptophyta; class Magnoliopsida; order Asterales; family Asteraceae; genus Tanacetum; species Tanacetum coccineum. The sequence goes on from BQNB010007056.1 coordinate 43,350, forward strand.
CAAGTTAATCTTAAGTTGTTTTCATGACAAGCTTTCATAAACGATCAAAAATCCTTATCAACTTTTAGCAATTTCAAAGCAGTGAGTGGATCACTAGGGATTTTGTAATACATACTAGTTGGATTGACAAGAACTAACCTTCTAATGGTACCAAAAAAAAATCTTTGAATGACATATCATCGAAGCTAACATCATCAATGACCTTACTATCGAAATTAACATACTGAAAAGGGTTAACCTGAAATACCTCATCATGATAAAGGTTCACAGTAAACGGAAACAGCACCACCATCTTTCACCTGTTAAAAAGCAAATAAAAAATTTAGGGTTTTATACAAACTTAACAAAAATTATAGGTTTTACAAAACATTACTAACTCCATACAATACCAACCATAATTTACCATAAAATGAACTGATTCGATTAATGGATCATAATTAGGGTTTGACACATTTTTAGCGAACACAGAATTTGGTACCAAGGGTAACGGTATAAAGTTGGGTTTTATAAAAAAAAACGTTAGTGGAAATAAGAGTTGGCATTATAATTACTGAGGTGGATGGGTACTAATGAGTTGGTATTATAATTTACCGATACTAAAACCGGTAACAACCAAATATAACCGGTTAGTAGCGGGTTTCGTGGTTCATAATGATATTTTTTTTGGTAGATACATTATTCATAATTGGCGTTTACCCAAAGATAAAAGCTTTCATAATATAGATAAAATGTTACTAAAAACTGTTTAGAACAGCAAAATCAGAAAAAGAGTTAAATTATTATAGTTTTTATGCCATCTTATTTGCAATACGCCAAGTAATAAAGATGAATTAAAGAGAATGAAACAAGAAAAGACAATTGCAAAGTTGTATATAAATACAAACAAAACATACCAAATACCCATTCCTGTCAGCACACAAACTAAACTCAATAATAGAACTCTTTTAGAACCACCACCGATATTTGAAGATTCACCTAATTCAACACATACAAGTACAAAAATATATAACTAAAAAAAGAAAAAAAACAGTAACAAGAACACCAAACTAACATGGTGCAAAACAAAACTTCTTCATAGAATCAGAAACAAAGCCGTCCATAACCTTACCAACAAACAAATCCCCATTCTCATTAGATGATATAATAAACACTTTTGTTGCAGAAAACATTAATAGTCTTTCCCACTAAACACTAGTGAAAGCGATACCAACAAGCTTTTTTAGTTTTAAAAAAATGGAGTAATTGATACGTTTTTTTCGATACAATACCATAAATTCAATTGGAACACGCTTTGCATCCCGGTTAACCTTGTAATTCAGCAGCATTTTATGTGGTATAGGCTGCATAAAAATAAAAGAGAGGCCAGATAATCACAATTAAATAACACTGATAATCAATATCAAAAAAATTAATAAACAAACAACAGTTAATGTACACTCAACAACAACACACTTCTCAACATGATCACAAGTAAACCGGTATTCAACTTCATCACCATTCTTGGTATAAAAGTTTACTAAAAATCTATTTCCATCAATCTGATCAAAGTGAATTATCTTAGGATCGAGATGCTTAACGCTTGAGATAAATTCAACCCATTTACTCCCATTAAAACTCCACCCAGAAGAACTATAGTCTCTATCTATTCTAACAAAATGAACTTTAGCTTTGGTATCAACAAGCTCCAAAAAGTTTATATCCTCCAACAAATTCGATGGCCAAAGTTCCTTCGACAAATTCTATATTACAAAAATTACAAATACATTAAGATAAAAAAAATACGACTAACGAAAATAATAATATAAGGAAACAAAACATCCAAACAATCTTACAAGTTTAATATGATAACCGTCACTGAGAAAACTGATAAATTCGATGAGACCATTTGACTTCGCTTCATCTAGCAAGTAAGAATATATACATAAAAAAATCCTGAAAAAAAAGGTAAAAAAATTTACTTACTGAAATTTTTTAAAGCATCCGACATGATTCTTAAACTTATATAAGCAAAAACATAATGTAAATAAAAAAAACATGAAATCAATATGAATCAAAACAAAAACAAAAACAAATATAATAAAAGATAAACAACAATTTATGTTATATATTAGCAGACTTTCTATATCCAAATTATAAGAAAGGAGTACATGAAATAAAGAAACCAATATCTTAAACAAAAAAAAGATTTTGGACTGAAACCTTAAGAATTCGAATAGCAAAAAATGGCAATAGTAAAAAAAAGTGTTATATGTGTTATATACTAAAAAAGAACAAAATACAACCAATTAAACACGATTCAAAAGTTGTGTTAATGTTTATGGCATTGCAAACATAATGGAGTGTTATACTCATAGATCCGATCATAATCAAACCAAAAAACCATCTAACAATGGATAAATGAAAAACACCTAAAATCAAAACATGAAAAACCCTAACAGGTAATAAAGATAGATTCAAAAGTAAAAAGATGCAAAATTAGAAACACTATTAAATTGCGAATTAGCAAAAGAGAATATACTTACAATTATTGAAGAAAAAATATGCCAGGTTCTTAACACATATGAAGTGGAATAAAGAAAACTACCAACTTTATTTTTTCAAGACATTGGCTTTGTTAAATACATCAGTTAATGAAATGCTTAGATAGTTATAGGGCCCAAAATAATGTTCTTATAAACTTTAACATGGAAAAAGATCAGCCCATCTACTATATTGGATCTGGCCCAAGAGAAATTACACAATAAGCAAAGTTTAAAACCTAACAGTAGGGGTGTTGATCGATTCGATTATCGGGTTGTTTGGGTAGTGTAGTTAACATTTTTTAGGTCAAATCGACAACCGAACCAAAAACCAAATTTGAATTTGAACCGGTCTTCGAGTTGACCCGAATAACACCATTTATTTGAAAAAAATAATTACATAGATATTTAGCATAAAAAATGTATTCAAGCATAAAAAGTGCTTTTTTATTTGGATAAAATTAAAATGGTCTTTTTATATATATAAAATACATATATTTATATAAAATCAGTTTTTGGTTCGGTTTTCGGTCCAGATTGTCAAACCCGTATCCAATCCAAAAACCAAATTAGTAGTTCGGTTTGGTTAGGTTTTGGCAAATTCGGTTTGGTTATTAATTTTGTTCGGTTGTTTTCGGTTCTGTACGATTTCGGGTTTCAGTTTTTTCGGTTTTTCTAGTCACCCTTACCTAAGAGCACTGAATGTGGGTTAAGTAGGTTGGGAATCCTCATAAGGATGTGTTAGAAAATAAATACATAAATCAAAATTTTCCTTTAGACACTCTTGGTAAAATTTCTAGTAAAAGTACCATATGGTTTGCTAATTATGCAAATTTCCATGCGGGAAATTTTATCATCAAAGGAATGACAACTCAACAAAAGAAGAGGTTTTTCAAGGACGTTAAACATTACTTTTGGGACGATCCCTATCTTTTTCGGATTTGTGTTGATAAAATTATTCGACGGTGTGTGCATGGTCAAGAAGCTAACGATATCCTCAAAGCTTGTATAAAGGACCCACCAAGGGCCATCATAGTGCCAATCTCACCGCTCGAAAAGTATTTGATGCCGGTTTCTTTTGGCCGACCATATATAGAGATGCCCATACTATGATCAAATCTTGTGATACGTGTCAAAGACAAGGCAAAATTTCAGAAAGAGATGAAATGCCTCAAAATGCTATTCAAGTTTGTGAAATCTTTGATGTATGGGGTATCGATTTTATGGGTCCATTCCCGTCTTCACGAGGGAATAGATATATCCTTGTAGCCGTTGACTATCTTTCAAAGTGGGTAGAAGCGAAGGCGCTCCCCACAAATGATGCTCGAGTTGTAGTTAAGTTTTTGAAATCTCTTTTTGCTCGATTCGGAACACCTAGAGCTATTATAAGCGATCGTGGGACTCATTTTTGTAATGATCAATTTGCTAAAATAATGTCTAAGTATGGGGTCACTCATCGTCTTGCTACCGCTTATCACCCTCAAACGAGCGGTCAAGTAGAGGTGTCCAATCGAGGCTTGAAACGTATTCTTGAGAGGACGGTTGGAGAAAATCGTGCCTCATGGTTCGATAGGCTAGATGACGCTTTATGGGCATTCCGTACTGCTTTCAAGACACCAATTGGTTGTACGCCTTACAAACTCGTGTACGGAAAGTCTTGTCATCTCCCTGTCGAGTTAGAGCATAAAGCATATTGGGCTTTGAAACATGTTAATTTCGATCTTAAAACCGCGGGTGATCACCGAAAACTTCA
>BQNB010007056.1:49301-94985 GCA_026074375.1 Tanacetum coccineum
TCAAGTTTAACCTGATCATTCAGTTTTTCAGTATATTTTAACATGTTTGTAGTGTTTTCTAAATCAACAGTTAATATTCTAATTCTTTCTTCTAATGCTAGCTGATTGCTTTGGTACCATGCCTTCTATTGTTTTAAGGTTTGTAATGTACTTTTATATGCTTGAACCTGGATATAACAATCTTTATATTGAACTTCTAAATTATCAAAATACTTTTTAAGTTCAGCATATTTATATTCACAACCAAAAGGGCAAGTATGTACCTAAGAAGATAAACCCATAAGAGCAAATTCAACAGCAGCATCAGAAACATCACCAGAGACATTAATAGCATCATCACTAGTAGCATTACCAGCAGCATCATCCTCATCTCCAACAATCATCCCATATACTTGTGCAGTACATTTTTCCACATCTTCACCTTCATGGTCTGACCAGTTTAACATTGAATCAACAGACAACAAGGCCTTGGGTTCTTCTGACTTATCCGGCTCCTTAAGTTTGAATGCAGAGTACCTTGCTTTAGAATCTAACTGCTTCCCTGTACATTCCCTAGCAAAGTGACCCAACTCCTCTGAAACACTTATAGGGCATTGACCTTCATTATTGTCAAAAACTAGCAGCAATCCCTGTTATTATACTGCATCTTTCTTCCAACACTTTCTTTTCAAATCTGTTAAATTATAACAGAAAGCATTGCTATTTGCCATATGATCATGTCTAATTCCTCCAAATCAATTTTCCCAATTATGATTAAAATCCTATAAGTGATCTGCTTGTTGTGGATCACTTTCAGCAAACTAAGGAATGGAGAACACTTTCCAATCACATTGCTGAAGTATCAACACCTTGATGAAGCTCTAGTGGTTAAAAGTGATTTGGAAGGTGATTTGATTTTGTGAATCAGCATACATGACAGCTTTGAAATTGAGTGGCTTAGCAGCACTAATAAAGGGCTGAACTGGGTAGGTGCAGATACCTCTTTAGTATATAACTCTGTAGCACAGCTTCACATAATTTCAGGGTCCTAAGCTTGTTGTATATCATCAAAGCTTTAGATAATAAGACCACCTTTGTTTTAATAGTGATGGCACCTGTGACCATGAAGGTGGAAGGTGCTTTGTAGAACTTCTTGTTACTATCTTCAATGTCTGACTTAGCGGCATCTGATTATGTTGACTCAGAATATCTTTTGAAACATGTCATAGGCCCTTATGCAGGACCCTTAATTTAGATACCCTAATTCCGAAAACTCCATCATTACCTCCAAAACTGGCTTTGAAGCCAACCAGATGTCACTTGCAATCATCTAGATGATGAAAATCAAACCCATGTGATCTCAGGATGTGACTGATGCATATTGTTTCTTGCTTTTGTCTTCTCTTGAACAATCAAGTGGTTCACTCACAGGAGACAGGAGGATTCAGTATCATATTATTTCATTTGGATCTCTCCATGTCTTTTTCCTGCTGTTCCATTTAGAACATTGTTCCACAAGTTGTTGATCACTGTTTCATTATCCAGTATCCATCTTCATGGCCCAGTCTCATATTCACCTTCTTAAGTACAGGAAATTTTGCATTATTGTTTGAGACAGTGGTTGTGTGATATTGTTGGAATTGCTGCTGAGACTGTGTGTTTTTGAGGTTTAAGAGTTTGGAGATTCAAATGCTGGTTCAGATGTTGACACAGAGAACACAGGTTCAGATGTTGATGGAAAAGAGAATGTTTGTGATGGTGATGGCATAGAAAAATAGTGAGGAAGTGGATGGAATTGGTGAAGTCATAGGATGAAGTTGTTATAGTGAGAATAGTAAAACTTTACTTTAACTCAGTGGCGCTACGTAACCAGGCTCTGTTACCACTTGTAGGTCAGCCCTAGATAGATCTTCAGCATGTTAGGTCTGTAGAGTACTTTTGTTAATCACAAGAATATCCTAAGAGAGACTCTAACAAAAAATTAAACTATTATTTACCGCGGAATATAAACAACAGAGTTTAAAAGAAGAGACTTACTCAAACAACTGATCCTCTATGGATCTTTCTATTATAATAAAGTGCTTTTTCGATAATCGGTCTTTTGTTCTTATGACGTAGGTTTCTAAATACTCATGAAAACCTAACAACCTCTTTATAAGGACTCTCGTATAAGAGATAAGTATTATCACGTCTTTCCTAAGGATATTCTTGCATATTCCTTACTAACTAACCTATAATATCAACTCGGAGTAAAGCATAATATCTTACAGGACTAATTATTGTTTTTACAGGCTGATGACATAACTTTTAAACTCTGCCAGCACTATCTATAACATATATCCTTACTAGTAGAACTACATACACCTACCAGCAGTAAAACTTTTACTCTAACATTAGAGTAAACATAACCTACTAGTTGTAACTATCTTATTACAATAATTCCTATCAAATACTTTATATATATATATATTTACTATCATTTACACACAGTAACTAGGGATCCAGTAAGAAGTAAATTAAAATAATGAGAAGTGGATTGTGAAGTGATCTGATAAGCTTGGTAATTTGGTACAGACTGTTGAGAGTGCTTCAGATTATGGTCAGCATATGTTACTACAAACTGTGAGTACCTTTTTACATATGGTATCATAGTCAATGAGTTGACTTATAAACATAGTATGTTAGTACGACGTAGCAGCTATATTTTCAGCTTCAACTGAGATCATAACTGCTTCATCAACCAAACTTGTCTTTTGACAATGGACAAGTACCTGACGTACTTTTTATGTCCATGTTTGGTTGAGTGTCAAATTGTTCTCTTAGGCGCAATCAAGGTGGGGATTCCCTTGTAGGATTTGCTTGATTCATTCCAGAGATAGAGAGAGTGAGATGTCAAGATCTGATTATAGTTAGGTACACTAGTGATCCAAATATACCTTTGAGCTGAGTCTCACATATGGCTTTGCCACTAAGAGTAGATCCTAACTTGTTAGGAGTACCATTGATTTATTCACTGATGAACCATTTATGTCATGCTTGTGCAGATTCTTGACATTTTGGCAGGATAGCGTTGATTGAAATGTTTTCTTCAGATTGATTAATCTGAAATCCAAGAATTGTGGGTTAAAGACACACAATTGTTCTCCAATATCATCATTCTGTTTGAGTTCTTCTAGTAGGATAAACCAGAAGTAGTATCTATCTTACCTCTTTCAGGCTTGTTTTCTTATGAGAGAGGTGGTGGAGGATTCTATTATTTCTCAAAACTTTGTGGTTTGTTTATGGCAAAGGCAAGAGACATCTGATTGCTATAAATGTCTTGAACTAAAGCAGGATGTTTATCATGATTTGAAGAGCGCTGGGACACCGAGACGGTGCCGAGTTATACCGACGTGACGGAAGCAGATGCCCATGAGCACGCCAAGATACCATTGGGTTTGGAGCGTGAGCTACGTTCTTAAAGTATTTCATCAGTTTGCATGAAGAGAATTGGAATTTTCTCATATACTGAAGTATTCTTCCTATTTTAGAAGGATGAGGTCCCATAAGAAGATTCAAACACCACCCCCCCACACCAACCAAACAAGGAGTTCAGAGATCAGAACATTTTCAGTTTTGTGAGGTTATCAATGAATGTGGTTGAAGCAGATGATCATTTTTGATTATTGTGATCAATTTGATCATCTTGACCATTTTGGTCGGTTGAGATTTCTGTCTAATAACTTTTGGTGTTTATAAGGTTTTATGAAGATTTCTTATTTTTTTTGAATCGTTTCAATGTTCAAACAATTGAACATTCCTTTAAAAAACTTTACCATAACCATATCCTTCAGTTGTGTATGAGGGGTTTCTTCATACCTTCCTTCAGGTTCTGATTCTTCCAAGATTTGTACATGTATCCATTTTAGTCATGTTTTGAAGGATTTATTTCAAAAGTGATATGTTACAATGCACAAACTGGATTAGGATGGTTAGTTTTGCCTAGAAGCCCACCTTTTAGTGGGAGTCTTTGATCTTAAAGCATTTAATGATTAAGCTTTCTTGGCATGAGGAGTTTCTCTTTTCCTGAACCACTCAATGTCATTGTGATCAGATGTGGTATGAACATTGCTACCACATGTTTCATAATTTTTTGTGACATGTTGATGATTTATAGGATTGATTCCTCTTCTTTGAGAAATAATCCTGTTATGATCACGAGTGTTATGATCATAGCTTCCACATATTTCACAAGTGGGATAGTATAAACAATCATCAGAATGATGATTATTATATCCACAATGTATGCAGGAAGGAAAAGATACTGAGGGTCTTGAAGGTCTGGATCTTGAGGAAGATTCACCTTGACCAGTATATGCTGATTTGTATGTATGGAGGACATAAATTCAGCATGATCACAAGTTTTGTGATTTGTTCTTTTGCATTTTTTACAAAACAAAAACTTCATAACAATTCTTAGAGAGATGATTGTTTTGTCCACACAGTTCACATATTTCATTTCCTGAATTTGATGTTTTTTTATTTGTTGTGAAGTGCATTTAGAGGAACAGTTGAGTGTTTTTGTCGTTATCCTCAATTTATTGAGTCGAAACACGGAGCGCGGTCACTCTACGATGGTAGTTAGCTTCGGTTCTTTAATTAGTTAAGTTGTAATAGTTATAATATGCAGGAAGCGGGCTCGATAGTTAATCTATTATTGGATTTGTTTCGGGTTAATCCCAAGCAATAACACGAGACACGGCGTCCTAGTTAAATATCTCTCCGCATTAGCGCGTCACTTTTAGTGTCAGGTGGGTATATAAGGAACTTTTCCACTTGGAAAAGTTAGTTTGTTACAAAAATATCTTATAATTCTTTCTCTTTTCTCTCATTTTCTCTCTCCTACTTTCTCTCTCTAAACAACTCAGACCTCCTATTCCTAGTTCACGATTTCGTATGGATTGTGTAAAGTTAATGTAACGGGGATCCTAGCAATTGGAAGCAGAGCTAGATGTGGATTCGTGGTTGATCTTGTGGTCTTAAACAAAGATCAAATTCATGTGTAATTTTGAAGAAAATTCAAACCCGAATTTTGTGCTTAGTGGGTGGAATGTTTATGTTATTTGAAGCAGAAATCTAGGCATAAGTTAGCTAATTGTGCCAGAGAATCAAAGTTAGAAGGGCAAAAGGTGTGATTATTAACGGAATTTTAGGTGGATAATAAGTCGCTATATTGTTCGGTAGTTGCGTTTTCCACTTTCTAGCAAAGTTTCATGTTGCTTTTGATTTTCTGTCATGTTGCGTTTTGATGTTTCTTCATGTTGCGTGGTTGATTTTTTGGTTCTGAGTTTGGTTCATTGCGTTTTGATTACAGGTGCGTCTTGAGGAAATTTCTCATGTGCGTTTTGAGAAATTTCATTGGTTTTGACCAAATTTCGTTGCGTTGTTGACAAGCTAGATTGTCATTGCGTTTTTGGACAAAATTTCATTGCGTTTTGATCAAAATTTCCATATTGCCGTTTTGATAATAATTCTTGCGTTTTGAATAAAATTTCATTGCGTTTTGACAAAATTTCATTGCGTTTTGACCTATAATTGTCATTGCGTTTTGACCAAAATTTCATTGCGTTTTGACCAAAATTCAACACTGCGTTTTATAAAGTTCATTGCGTTTTGAGCATTGCGTTTTGACCAAATCTCAACCACTGCGTTTTGGTGTCACTGCGTTTTGTGTGAAGAAAAGGGTTTCAGTAAAACAGCCATAACTTTTGATCCGTAACTCCGTTTCAGGCCCGTGACCTCTCAAATCGAAGAGAAAAACGTGACGGATCACGCTGTAACCACCCTTTAGCTGGTTAAGGATTTCTTAAGGCCCAAAAAGCTCGTTTACTATGATTTATTGACATTTTTCAGTTTTTTGGAATTTGTTGGTTTGTTAGAATTGTTTTTGTTCTAGTCTCAGTGGGACGATTCTGCAATTATTTAGGCACCGTTTCAGTTTGGTGAGCCTATTTAAACAAACAGCTTTAACCCTAGCCAGAAAATTATCTGTTTTTAGACAATTAAATCATTGGCCGCTGATTCCGAATCGCAAATCTCAGTTTTCACTGTTTTTCTATTGGATTTTGTAAAATCCCGGTGGCGCGCGTGAAGTTATGATGTTTTATCGGTTCTAATCATAGACTTGATAAAATCCCCCACCGTGAACGTCTATTGTATTCAAAACCACAACCTATATCAATTCATATCCACTTAAGATCATACAAAGATCTTTTACACTTATAAATTCACGATAAAATGGGATAAAAGCGTTACTTCATTTCGGTTCAGTTTTAGAGGAACCAGAGATACAGAAACTGCAGATTGCAAGCAAAGACGTTATAAGAAAACTCCTTGAACAAATTGTATGCACTCAATGACAACAAATTCAACATCTCTCGAGCTTATAACCACCGCAATGTACTACGAGTTATAGAGGAAGCTTTTCACCGACTCTTTGATGCGAATGAAGGACCTTTTCAGGTCTGTGCTATCTGAAACATGCAGGAATTTGGAAATAGCAATTCGCACTGAAAACTTCTACGAGAAGGATTCAATTCTGAATTGCGTGCGATCAAAGCAGTTTGAACATTTGCAGACATTCAGAAAGATGTTCGTGCTTTCCAAGTATAATACAAAAATGTCATCGGGGAAAAAGAACGCAGTTGAACACAAGAGTTCAATGCATACACTTCCATGGAAGCTCAAACCTTCAAGGAAACAATAATTCAAAACATGGACTCCATTGAGCAATGTATAATGGAAAGAGCAAGTCATGAGCAAGAGCTTAAGATGACGTTGAAAAAGTTGAGTGGAAGACAGTTGCAGATTCAACAGTGCAAGGTTCAAGAGGTTCAATCATCGGTTACAAGTTCAGGAGATGAAACAAGCAGTGTGTTTGTTATCAGGATGAAGAGTTGAAAGAAGGAATTGGAAAGCACATTTACGGTTTCATGCAAAGATTAAGGGAAAAGTCTTACCTGCAGACTCAAGTTCTTCTGAATACGCCATTGGAACAGGTTCTCTAAAACAATGATGAAAAGAATGTGATTTGCAATGAAAGACAACATTTTGAGAAAAAACATGCTGCAGGAATGTGCTGATTGAGCGTTGCTGCGCTTGCTAATTTATTTGCAAAATTTAACTCTTGATTATGAGGAAAACAAAACGATTTTAAGCAATTAAAGAAGCAAACGCATCTTTGACTAAGAACTGAAGGAGTGCAATAAACTAACCTGTGATGGAGTCTATAGTAGGGCTCTGGGGGAGGGCTGATAGCAAGTCGGGATAGTTCTTCTGATTGCACTTCAGACCAAACAGACTGAAGCTTGAGAAGTACACGGCCCTTAATGACCCTAAGAGTGATATAAATATTCAAACTCAAATGTTAAATGGAAACTCTACGACTATAGCTTCATAAAGACATTGACATTACAAGCGGGTTTAAAAACTAAAAACCTATGAATTTCAGTTTGTCAATCATGAAACACGATGAGCTAGTCAAAAAGAGTCTGTTAATAGGTCACATTTTGTAAGGTCAACTCAAGAGAAACTAAGGTTAGTTCGGAATTAAAGGTTAAGGAAGGAAGGACATTGACACGATGATTGAAATGGACTCCATCAAATAAAGTTTTTAAATGAAATTCTTTATTAAACGCATCAGTAATCCAGACCATTCACAATGTTAGCTCCCCACTGCGCAAGTATAATGGTATATCAACCTTTTACTAATCCAAAGATACGCCTCAAGAAAGCATCCAATCTGATAAGGGCCTGTTTAGTATGAGATTCCCTATGATACTTTCAGATACTGCAAACAGATTTGCCCCTGTGGGAAGAGATAGTGACTCTGCAACGGAGAGTAAGATCAAATTAGATAAAGGACAGTTGAAACCATATGATTACACATACAAAACAGTCTTTATGAAACTTTCAAACACCATCCATAAAACCTATCTTGAACAGTTGCGAACGCGCTAAGAAGGTTTAGGAAGGACAATGTGGAGGCAAAACGTTTGTTAGGAGACAACCAAACATTGTAAAAAACGTTTTGGCTTTCTACCCTTTCTACCCATGTCTAAATCCATTAGTAAAAGTAGACTACTTTATAACGAAATGACAAACAACTTCAATCATTTTAGAACAATTTGTCAACAAACTTGGTCTAATCATACTAGTAGTGCATTTCCTAACCCAACTGCTAAGAGTATGGAAGTTTTGATCAAAATCTTATTAATGCCTCTTTCAGACAAAACTATACTAGACAGTCATTGTTTTATTCATGAACTAAAAAGAGAAATGAATGACGATTTGGAGTACGTTAATTCCCTTGAAAAGGAGCTTGACGAACTTGAATCAGAAAAGGCTGATTTTTCAAACATATATGATCTACTTCTCGAAGAGTGTGTGTCTAAAGATGTTACATGTTCATATTTGCATTCTATGTCTCATTTAAATGCTAATACTGAATTACAATGCATGTATCTTCATAAAGTCAAAGAATGTGAATGTCTTGCACAAAAGCTTTCGAAACAAACTGAATCTGTTAACAAAGAAGTTCATAATAATTTGTTAAAAAGTTTTTCTAAACTTGAAAAACACTCGATTTCTCTTGAACTTTCTTTACAACATTGTAAAGAACAGATGAAAAACAACCCAGTTTGCAAAGAAAATGCTTCAAATGTATTTCGAAAAGAACGTGAACAATATCATGAAATACAAGATTTGAAAGCTCAAATGCAAGACAAGAACATAGCAATAAGTGAGTTGAAGAAACTCATCGAGAACTGCAAGGGAAAGTCTGTGGAAACTCAGTTTGATAAACCATCTGTTGTTCGACAACCAAATGCTCAACGAATTCCAAAACCATCAGTTTTAGGAAAACCGACTCCTTTTTCAAATTCTCCTGAAATGAGAAGTTTTCAAACGAAACAGTCGGTTAATAAAACTAATGTGTCGGATGGTTTGTTTAAACAAGTCACTCAACAGAATTTGCCTCAGATTAGAAAACAAGCAGTTCGAAACACCAATGTGATTGCACCTGGCCCCTCTAGGAATAACCCAAAGCATGTGTCATTTCAGTCACCTAAAAATATGTAGGCTCAAATGACATGGTTCATAACTACTACCTAGAGAAAGCTAAGAAAAGTGCACAACTTCAGAAAGACAAAGATGTGAATGGAAAACCTAGTATGATTGATCCTGCTAGATTACCCAACACTGCTAATGGTTGCAAACCAAAACCTAGGAATTGGCAAGCATCAATGAGTAGTCGGGTTTCAAACAAAGATGTTCACTTAGGAGAACATAGGAAACAAAAGCCTTTCTTGAAGTTCAATGACCTTTACAATGAAAATCATGATGAATGCGTCTTACAATACCTCTCAAGGTTAAATCCTCGTGCCTCTACACAGAAAAGGCTGCAAAATCTCATAGAAACAAAGAGATATATGCCGGTAGAAAAGTCAAGTGCATCTAAGAATGCCCGTAAAGACAGATCTGTCCAAGGACATAGGTTCTTCTAAACAAAACAGACTACCGCTGTCCGCCTGGAGAAAGTGATGAATTCCTGCTCCTGTTGTCATAGGTGGAACCAACGGTGTAGAAGATCTCAATGACTGTTGTGTCTTTTGTGTGGGTTCGCCAACTAGAAAGCTACTCGCAAAGTTCTTGCACGGGCAAGGTTCGAGAAATGAACCCTACCACATTGGTTTACAAATGTTAGATATCCCTCTGTGTATTCATGCATGCAAAGTCACACTTATGGGTTTTAGTGCAGTATGTCATTTTATGTGTCAAAAGATCAACAAAGAATTGACATAACTGCAGGATGCACTGATACAATGAAAAAAGCAGGAAAATCTCAGAGTGTGGTTGCTAGACAATTTTTGATAACTAAGAAACCAGTTGCCAGAATGGTTTCCAAAAAGATTGACACTCTTCATGGTAAATGACGTTTGCATGTAACAGCAGTTTCAGAAGCCTCGTGTGTCGTATAATGTCAAATGGTGTGCTTGCGAAAAATAAACTTCAGGCCCCGTTTCGCCTCAATGGTTCAAAAGACGTATGATGCAGCCGCAGATCTAAGCCTCGGTCTTCTTCGGAAATGATGTTTGTTCAACGCAGTCAAACTCGTTCTGTCATCAAAAGACTTCTGATCCTAAACCGTTCAGAACTCGAAATCAAGACCACAGCAATGACCAGTCAAGTGTCAAATCGCTGGTTCCAGACTCAAGTTGTTTCCGTGTAAGATACCAAGACAGTACATCACGAAAGTGTTGGTATTACTTGCTACCTTCATCATAGCACAGCTGAGAGACAACAGGTATATATATACAAATAGACAGAATCTATCTGAAAATATAGATATAGTAATTTCGCTAAAAAGTTCTTCTCGACACTCGTTCTTTGTGAATCAGATAATCATTTACGTGGTAGATGCTGTCGATTAATAAAAACATTTTTGGCTGGTGGGGGAACACGCGTTGGGTAAAATGTTCTTTTTAGTGTTCGAGCAAGAGTTTTCAAATATTTTCAAATACATGTCAATTCTAATTTTCTAAATGGCTTATGTGCAACTGTCAGTACGTATCCCGGACGCTTCAAAATAATGAGGAAAGTTTATCTATAAGAAAAACTTCTCCTAATCAAACGAGACAATCAACGTTTGCTCGCGGATTTGAGTTGTTTCTTACAAGACATTAATTTTTTGCTCGAGAAAGGATGTGTACGTTTCAGTGGCTTACCCTTACCGTTGTAGAAGTGAAGTCCTCTAACCACTGTTTTCAAATTGTGAACACACTATTTTAAGAATTTGTCGGATGGCAATTCATAATCTTTCAAAATTATGAGTTTCAAACGTATCCTCCCTCACAATGTTTTCCAAAGACAAACAATTTCTCAAATAGTTCTTTATTTTTTGTAGGGGAGGTTTTTATCGAAAAAATACAAAGTTTTAATGTTCTTGATACTCTCATCACCGGACCTATTTTCTGATATTAATGACATTATCACAAAGTTCCAAACCCTTCAATGGGTGACCATATTTTTCACGCACCCGATATTTTCAAGACATATTTTAATCACACGGTCATCACAAACTAAGTGAAGATTATAAAAGTAAACAGCATAAACAAAGAAGTAAACCCCCCGCCAGGAGGGGAGCAAAGGGTAAATAGAAGAATATGATCTGTAATCGGCACTCAATGAGCGTGAACAGAGAAGTGAAGTTTTATAGTTCGATTTATTCCCCAAAAAAAAAAACAACCTATCATTTCCACGGTACCGATTTGAAGTCATAAAGTGGTAGGTTCGGACTCAATCCTATCGATCCAACAGAACCCAGGCGGAAGTACTCAAGGATAATCGCAAGAAGTAAGTAGAAATAGCAGTCCTTCTAGGTAATGATTGTGCAGATGATTGTATATGGGAATAATGGCACCGACTACACTCACAAGATTGAACTAACACTGGAACCATCAAACCAAGGTGTTAGTAATGATGTTTTGGTAAGCATTGAAGGGGTTGAAGCAATTAAAAGACATTTATGGATTAAAGGGTCTTAAAGAAAGAAGCCTCCACACAACTTAAGGCAGCAACCGGGTCACTACATATGCGTATCCGAATCACAAGAAGATTGCTAGGTATTGAACACGAAAACACCCCTGCCCTGCCATCATGGACCTAGTGATGCAATGCACAACCTTCCAGCATTCGAGTTTCTCATTAAAGACACTTCGACTCAAGTGTCCTGAGCTAACACCCGTTATCTATGACATACATTCGGATTGTGAGTGATATTGACTAGGCGTGGCTCAATATGCTGCCCGCTCGAGTACTAAAACCAAAATGCACTAATCGGTCTAATGAGTTTAGAGCCAAGAGATCAATCAAATCTCGTTAGGAGCACATTCGATATCAAACCACTTGTTGAACGTTCATCAGGTTCACAAGTGTGTTTCCACAAGAGTCACCTACGCTGTATATCATTGTGATATTTGCCAGAACTTTCAGAGAGACTATTTAGTATTCACAATGACTAATGGTCTAATCCTTCCTAGTTGTGTCAATCATCAAACAGCACTGCGGTAGGTGACTTTCGAGAAATTTTTTTTTTCTTAAAATATGAAGACGCCAAATACTTGTGACAACTGGGATTGATCGATTTGGTCCAGTAAATGAATTGGACGGGATGATGATTTGATAAAAACATGACAACTGTCTTTCGTATAGTGGGTTTCACAACACACTCTTTACAGTGAGTGACAGTCGATTTATTTTCAAATCAATCGCATACTTGTTTATTCACTAACGTAAAACTGCCGGTCAATACGTGGTAACGGCAACTCAATCCAATTCAAATGCTCTATCTACGAAAGACATTCGATCTGAAACGCTAAGATTTGGAAGAAGTACAAAGACTTCACCTAAACTTGATTTAAAGCTGTTTTAAAGAATAAGTTGCTAAAAGTTGGAGCATGTTGGTCACAAGACACAAGCTCGCAAGTGATGGCAAAGACGATAAAGCCATGACAGAAAGGCTCAAAGTCAAGATCGAAAAGGCTTTGAAGGAACAAGCTTACAACGAAGACAAAGCCCAGAACACTCGAGTAAATGACAAAAGCAACTTCTCACTGGATCTCATGAGGAGTGTCATCAATGAACTCACTACGGGGAGATTGTTAGCCTCAATTTTATTGAGTCAAAAAAAAAGAAGGGCTCGTTCCCGGTTCAAGACCTCACGTTTCGGGGAGATTGTTAGCCTCAACTTTATTTGAGTCGAACAAGGAGCTCGGATCACTCTACGATTAGAGCTTTCGGACTTTTAATTAGTTACGATGTGTAATAAGATAATATCGGGAATCCGGGCTCGATTAGGTAATCTAATGATTGTATATCGATTTCGGAGTTTAAATCCCCTAAAGCAAAACCGAGCGGGTACCTTAGTTACCTATATCCCGCGCGTCAATTTTCCATGTCGGGGATAATATATCTGGAACTGTTTTCTGACTGGAATCTAGGTAATGTTTGTTCTTTCTCATAAAAAATCACTTTTCTCTTTTGTCTCTGTCTCATTTCTGCTCTGTCCTTTCCTTTCACTCTTAAAAACTCAGCTCTTTTCTCAATTCTCGTGCTGATTCAGTGATCGATTGTATGAAGTGAAGGGTGATAGTACGTGGTGTGCCTGACAGTTTGGTATTCAATAAAATTCCAAAGTACTGTGATAACAAGAAGCGCAATGAGTGCCTTATGACTGCGCAACCATACGTATCAAACATTCCAGTATCGCACTCAGCTAATATAGACATAGATTTCCACTTTCTCAAGGAGCATGTTTGAGAATGGGGTGCTCGAACTATCTTTTGTCAATCCGGAGTATCAACTGGCCGACATCTTCACTAACGCTCTTGGCAAAAGAAATGAATTTCTGATCCAAAGCTGGAATGCGAAGTTTTACGCGGAGACTTCTGAAACAATTGCAGATGAAGTTGATGAATAATCGTGGTCGTATTCAATATCCTGTATCATATGTATATATTTTAAAACATAAAAACCAAAAAGATTTTTTTATTTTCAAAATTTTTATAAAACAAAATACAAAATATTCAAATTTTAAAAACAAAAGAAAAAAATTAAAAAAATGAGAAAATATAAAAAGAGGTAATAATGGCATGACTTTTGAAATGATAACAATTACGGTCTTAGACACAAAAAATGTCATTCATTAATGCTAATAATGATACGAGGCTGTAAATGAAGTTCGAGCAGAAGTTTCAAAAACTTTCAAAACATGCCAAAATGGCTTGCTATTATTTCAAATAGCAATCCGGTCATCATCTTAAAGGCAAGTATTCGGTCAAAAAGGAGATTTGACCTCTCAACGGGAATTTATTCTCGGGCATGGTCTACTTTATGATCATGCAAAGGCTTGTGTTTACTTTACAACACAACCCATGCTTTCTTTATACAATAAGTGTACGTGTCAGTGCATTTATTTATCAAAATACGAGAAATCTTATTTTTATTGCTAAAAAGTTGTCTTCACAATGAATCAGTGTTTTTAGTAATCACAAAAATATTTTCAAAGACAATTCGACCACTCAGACAATGGCAACAGCTCTTTAAATAGAAAACGGGTCATTATTTGAGGAGGAGAAATTTTCATCAAATAATCTTTTAAAACGGTCTTTCAAAATAAGTCATGGAATAAACGGATAAAGTTTTTGATAATGACGGATAACAATTTTCAAGGGGAGTTAATTTATATTAACTACAAGAGCTTTAGATGTCATTTGTTACAAACTTTAGGGACTTATTTGCAATTTGAGACTTAGTGAATTCAGGCTTTAAACTACAGACGATCAATATTGCCAACTCCTCATAGTTTGATAAAGACTTAGGAATGCTTGGAAATACTTTCTTAGTTTTAAATGCCTTGAAGTTGATTCTCACGGAATAGGTTTAAGCTTATCAATTCTTCGAACACGATCTCTAGTATATGTGCGTCCTAGGTTTTGCTGATTCTAAGACATCGAAACCAGTAAGGGGGAAGGAATAGATATACAAGAAAGATAATGAGTACACGTGATAGAATTCATAGCCTATTCTCATTTTAGGTCATTCTGAGAAGACAAATGTCATAACCGCAGAGAAAATCATTGTTTATCTTGTTACTTTTGGGTGCACTATTTCAACTACATGAGGGTAGAGATATCTTGTGATTTTAAGTATGCATCATTTAAGATACTAGGGGGAAGTGTTAAAAGAAGATTTATTCTAAGTGTGAGAAGATTGGTTACTCATTCAATAAATGCTTCCTCAAACGGTTAACCACTATGCTTATTTTTTAAAGGAGTAGAAATATTTGATAAAAAAAGGTACACATAGGTTTGATAGTATGATGATTCCTTAAGTTAGTCAGTATTCTGCAAAAAGAAATGAGTACATTTGGGACTTAGTTGAATTAGGTGTTTTCATTTCGGCTACTTAGAGGGAATAATTGTTACATCAGGGACTTAGTTGACTTTGGTGTTTCAATTTATATCATCAGTATCATGTAAGGAGAAATATGGACATCCGGGACTTAATTGACTTTGGTGTTTCGGTTTCGAATTAGTTGCGCATTTCAGATATTTTGGCTTTATACTTCAAGACTGCTTGATGCGGCTTGCACATCTGCGTTGAATCTACTCAAGAAAGGTTTGCTGGTTTGGGGTGAAGCTAAGACAACTTCCAAAAGGAGATTATCGAGATGGACTACAAATTGCTAACGTAAATGACTTTGTCATTTTTGGTTTGAACATATTCAGGTCCTGTCTTATACATAGTCTTGTAAATATATAAATGTGTAGTGAATTAGGCATATATAGTGTTTGAGTATGAATTTTCAAGAATTTCTTAGTAAATTTAAAAAATTTCAAATTAACATACTCAAACACCATATAATACCCTCATAATTTGAGGGGGAGCATTAAAAATGTTCCTAATGCAGATTGTTAATAAATAGACATATTTTTCCCCCTAAAAGCAGTTATATTTGAATCATTTGATATCCAAAATATCAAGAGATTTAATATTTTTGATAAGGGGAGAAAATATGATTAAAATACATGGCTAAAGATGTGATTTTCAAGATCTCAAGTGTACGCTAACTCATATATGTGCTAAACTCTTTCGATTAATCAACGCACATATAAAGGGGGAGCAAATGGTTATGTGATTGGCTGAAATGTGGAATTACCAAAGACCGACCATTTAAATTACTGTATTGGAGTTATAAGGTGGTTAAGTTTAGGTATTCATTCCTATGATTCAGCTAGAACCGGAAGGATCTACCCAGGGATATTCCACTAGTTAGTGTAGAAGTCCTTAGGTATGAAAAAAGGAGTAAATGTGAGAATAAAGGAAAAGTGTAGACTGAGATGGAGCTAGTACTGGAATAAACCCAACAAGGTTCTAGTTATGAAGTCTCGGTAAGCGCTGAAGGGGTTGAAGAATTAAAAAGAAAAGTTAGGATAAAGGGTGAAAAGAAAGAAGCCTCCTTACACTTAGGCAGAAACCGGGTCAATACATTTGCTGTCTAGAATCACAAAGATGATTGCTGACATTGAAGACTGTGTGTGGTATAAATAAAAACACTTGTCAAATCTTGACTATGTACAGTACAAAGGCAAGTTGTTCATGATATAATACAATGGCAATCCCGTTATACCTTGTTGTTTCATAATACTGATATATCAATCCTAAAACAACTTCTCTTATATCATCATTCTTACGATTTCCTCATTATGAATTCATACCATGATTTCTAAATAAATCATCGATACTTATTTGATATGAATTTTCTATGATTTCGTATCATATTGTGAAATGTTTATTTTTGAACTTAAATCATTTTAAAAGACTTGTGATATCATTCTTATTACGTGTATCTTTATGTTGATAGAATGCCTCCCAAAAGGACATCAACTTCTGAAGCACCAGCCATGACTCAGGCTGCTATCAGGAAACTAGTTGCTGATAGTGTTACCACAGCTCTGGAAGCACAAACGACTACTGCAAATACGATAAGTCCACCAGACCAAGAGAAGCTCCTGTAGCAAGACAATGTAGCTACAAAGAGTTCATGAGCTGCCAACCTATCAACTTCAAAGGTACGGAAGGCGCTATTGGTCTCATCCGCTGGTTTGAAAGAACTGAATCAGTGTTTTCCCGTAGCAACTATACCAAAGACTGCAAGGTGAAGTTTGCTACTGGTACTTTAACTGAAGAAGCTCTATCTTGGTGGAATTCTTTTGCCCAACCTATTGGGATAGAAGAAGCTTACAAGATTACCTGGGTTGAATTCAAGAAACTTTTGATAAAGAAATATTGTCCCCGAACTGAAGTCCAGAAGATGGAAGACGAATTTTACCATCTGACTGTGAAGGGGAATGATCTCAAGACATATGTGAGAAGATTCCAGGAATTGGCAACCTTGTGTCCCACTATGGTGCCAGATTCTGAGAAAATGATGGAAGTTTTCATCGGGGGATTACCTCAAAGTATTAAAGGGAATGTTACCGCCTCTAAACCTCAAACTCTAGAGGAAGCCATTAACATAGCCCAGAGGCTAATGGATCAGGTAACAAAGCACACTCCGGTGCAAGTATCAAGTGATCACAAATGAAAGTTTGACGACAGAAGAACTTTCAACAACAACAACTACCATAACACCAACACCAACAACCGCTACAATAATCACCAACCACAACAGAACAAAAGACAGGAAACCTTTAGGGCTTATGCTGCCACCCCAACTAAAAATAATAGATATACTAGAAACCGTCCCTTGTGTAAGAAATGCACTCTGCATCACACAGGACCTTGCACTGTTAAGTGTAATATTTGCAACAAGGTGGGCCATCTGACTAAGAACTGCAGAAACAAAGGACAGCCACGGAAGTAATCTGTACCTAGTGCAGTACTTGCATGCCGTTGGAGAGAAAGGGTGTTAGCCTACTTTTAGTGAAGCTGGGTTCTAAATGTGATTGGACTAGTTTATGGACAATGGTACTCGCAGGGGTCATTTATGTTAACTAGGAATAGTTAGCTTTTTGTTTCTTGTATAAATACCCCTCATGGCTCTCCATGAGGGGGTGGATGTTCATTTGTTCTTTTTCCATTTTCCTTTCAATCTAATCTTTCATCTTTTGGTGTTCATCCCCTCTCTCTACTTTCTCTCACTAAAACTACACAATGATCCATCTAGTTTATTTTGATCAACCAAGACCTCCCGAAAAGGTGTTTTGATCCTTATCAATTGGTATCAAGAGCTAACCGGGGGTGTTATGTATTTGTGTTTGTTGGGTGTCGTGATTTTAAGCTTATTTTGAGCTTATTATGTTGTTGTTTTTTTTGTGTCAAACAGTGCTCGAATCTATTTTTTCTATTGTTATAAATCTGTTTTTAACAGAGTTTTTGTTTTTCAATTTTTTATGGTCCATTTGTTCTCCAACAACTTAATCTGTTTAATGGTCTTTCTTTTCGTCTCTCATAGCCTTTTAAAAGAATTATAAACAGCTTAATTTTTAAGCTTGTTTTTTTGGGTACAAAGTTTGAACAAGGAGTCTTCAACTGGATTTTTTGTTTGTTCAGTAGAAGACAAGACAAAAGCAACAAGGACGATGGTACACAACCGAACCAGTCTAAACCAAGTGGAACCGAACGAGTGTTTACCCATGTGGACCGAACGAGTATCTTGAGTTGGACCGAACGAGCAAAATCTTTGTCAACCGAACGAGTGAAAGCACTTAGAACTGAACAAGCAACATTTTTGTGAGTCGAACTAGACAACACCTCAAGGTCAACCGATCCAGTGATCACACCTTCAGGACCGAACGAGCCACCAGCCTTGACAACCGATCGAGTAGAGGTAGTGGGAACCGAACCAGCCAACACCTTTAGTCGACCGAACGAGTGTTTTTCCTTGTGAACCGAACGAACCAAAATCATTCTTTTTGGACTGAATTTAGTGCGGGTATTATCGGATTACGCCGGGTTTTAAAACAATATTATGTCGGAAAAATATAAATGTGACCGGGTTTTATCACTTGGACGGGCCATGTTAATAGTATATTTATTGTGCCCGATATCCGTTAACGATTATTAAACAACAAAATTCACGAACAACAACACAACAAACACAATACATTACACTAAAAACGATCCTTATCAAAATTCACCTTCATTCATCATGGCTAGTATTGAATTTTAATGACTACGGAGTTATTGTCCGATGTTATTTATTTGGGATTGAAGTAGTATTTCACGAGGAGTGTACTTATTTCGTCTTTGTTTTTCGTCAACGAAGATGACTTGTTCGGGCATATACGGTTTGTGATGAAGACTTGATGTATCTAGTTATACTCGATGTAAGGAGTTACATTGTAGTACTCACGGGTTATAGCTATCACTTTAAGGAGTTACATTGTAGTACTCAGTGTCTCACGTAGTTGAGGAGTTTTTCAAGAGGTGTTGTATTTTTTATATACTTTTGGGTGAGTATATGGTACTTAGAGATTTGCCTCTGCACCGTTCTTCGTCACGCGAATAGTACAAGATTAAGTCACAAGTCGGGGATTTTGCTTCATTCTCGGGTTCGTTTTATCGGATTGTCTCCATCAGTGGTCATCAATATTAGCCAACAGAATAGATAAGGGGATTTAGTTTGGGTTGATCAAGAGAGAATTGTAAAGAGAGTACCGACATCTTCCATAGAGCATTGCTTATGCATCACGGGCCTATGGAAGCTAAGTAAGCAGGTCAGTTGCCATAAGAATTTACACATGTGTAGGATGATGCTCGGCTTAGTCATCACCTGGAGGGAGAATGTGTACATCCGGTACTGAGTATAGATTTTTGATGTTACCGTCTCGCAACATAGAGGGGAAAGTTGCGTACACTGGGACTTAATCTAACTTTGGTGTAGAAATTCATCTTGCACTTTCCTGAAGGGAGAATACACATCATGACGCACAACAATTACTTGATCGGGCTTTATAAAGATATGCCGGAGGTTAGTCCGCATGATATTAGTGCTTCACTTGTTACTTTGGTGGTCACGGTTTCGACTTCGATAAGGGATAAAATGTGGATTTGGGCGGAATTTCAATCAAGACTGGGATGCTTCCATGTGAGACCGATGTTGATATATCATCCTCCATTAAGATCGGTGTATTAATTCTTAACCGTTCTAAGAGGTATCGGTCTGGCGAGGGAGCAGAAGAAGTTCAGAGCATAATTCTTATCAAAGCCGAAGTATTCGGATAAGAGAACTTTAAGGATGACAAATGAGATGCAGATTCTGATAAACTTTGACATGACTGCTCCAGCCTCCGAGTACTAAAACCAAAATGCACTAATCGAGTCTAGAGCCAAGAGATCAATCAAAATCTCGTTAGGACACATTCCATTTCAAACACTTGTTGAACATCATCAGGTTCACAAGCTGTTATCAAGAGTCCTACGCAATATCATTGTGATATTTGCCAGAACATTCAGAGTGATACTCTTTAGTATTCACAATGACGAATGGAAATCCTTCCAGTGTCATCATCAAACAGCACTGCGGTAGGTGACTTGCGAGATTCTATATGAATCAAACTTGTGACAACTGGATATCGATTTGGTCCAGTAAATGAATTGACGGTTGATGAATTTTGATAAAAACATGACACTCTCGATGTGTTACAAAAACTCTTTAACGAGTGACACGTCGATTGATTTTCAAATCAATTTTCTCGTTTATCACTAACGTAAACCTGCAGGTCAAACGGTGGTAACGGCAACCTCAATCCCATTCAAATGCTCAATCTACGAAGACATACTATCTAGAAAGCTCAAGATTTAAAAGACAAAGACTTCCGCAAACTCTGATTTGAAGCTTTCAAGATAATGCAAAAGTATGAGCATGTTGGTCAAAGACATAAGATCGCAAGATGGCAAAGACGATAAAGACAATGACAAAGGCTCAAAGTCAAGATCGCAAAGCATGAAGGAACAAGCTTACAACGAAGACAAAGACCAAGAACACTCGAGCTTAAACGACAAAAGCAATCTCACTGATCTCATGAAGGAGTGTCATCAATGAACTCACTTCGGGGGAGATTGTTAGCCTCAATTTTATTGAGTCAATAAAGGAAGCTCGTTCCCGTGTTCAAGACCTCACTTCGGGGGAGATTGTTAGCCTCAATTTATTAAGTCGAACAAGGAAGTTCGGTCACTCTACGATGGAGCTTCGGTCTTTAATTAGTTAATGTTGTAATAGGATAATATCGGGAATTGGGCTCGATAGATAATCTAATATTGTATATGTTTTGGGTTTAATCCCAAGCAAAACCCGAGCCCGGGTCCTAGTTAAATATCCCGCGCGTCACTTTTAAGTGTCGGGGTATATAAGGAACTTTTCCACTTGGAAAAGTAAGTTGTTCATTTCTAATATAATTCCATTTTCCATATTCTCTCATCTCTCTCTCTCTCTCTTCTTTCTCTCTCTAAAAGTTCAACTCACTCTCTTTCTCTTTTCTAGTTCGATTCGTGTATGTTATATGTTATGAAGTGATTACGGGATCCTACAAAAAATGAAAGAGAAATTTTCACAGACGCTGGAGACGGCGTCGGGATTAACACCCGACGGCGTCGCAGCTTCAGCTATGTAAAATTTTGAATTTCTTTAAGTATTTTTGAAAAATAAAATGTGTAATATTTAAAATTTGTAATTCTTTTGTAAACCTACATAAACCTACAATTGTATCATTACTTTCATCCTATATTTACTGTTTTAATAAAGTCAAAACCCTAAACTCTTATTGTATGTATATCTATCCCATGGATTTTATGCTTGGTGTATGATTACAGGTATATTTGATGAGAAGAAGCTTGGGAGTTCTTATAAAGTTTCATTAGATGATTCTTGGAGGACAATTTAACCAGTTATTGCATGTTTCTTCTCTATTATTGAGCAAACTAGGGGAGTACTAGTTTCTTTTACTTGTTTTCTTTTCCCTTTATTCATGTAAACGGGTACTTCTATAGAACATTAGGGACAATGTTCAACTTAAGTGTAAGGGGGAAATAAGCCTTAGAAACTATTCTTTCATTTTCCATTTGCTTTGTCCTTAAAATGATGGGTAATATATTGAAACATAGCAATAAAACCTTAATCCTAAACCCTAATCTATCCTAAACCTTAACCCTAACTCGAATTTAAAACCAAAAACCCTAACCCGAACCTAAATTCAAACCCGACACCCCTTTATTTCATTTTTGACCCATTTTAAACCAAGCTAGCATCCAAGCACCACTATGACCTCACTACTACATCACCACCAAGCACCTTACCCACCTCCTTGCCTCCTTGCTTGCTACAATACTTTGGTTACCAAGGCAAAACACCCCCTTCATCACCTTTCTTGCATCATACCTCAAATCTTCTTCACAAACCACAAATGGAGTTCCAAATCAACCCAAAGAAGGTCAAGAGATGCCTTAAGTCAGAAATTGAAGCCAAGAATCAAGAAAATCAACCCTTGAAGTTGTTTTCTTGGGGTACGAATCCAAATAAGCTCTTCGTCCCATATAAGCTCAAGTAAATTCTCAAAAATGTTGTTCAATAAGCTCGTAATCTATTTTAGGAATATTATAAGGACTCCTAAGATCATATTGTACTCTTGTTCAAGCCTTCGAATCCTCAAACCACTGCGATATTGTTAAAAACCCTAAAAATGACCCGTTTGGATTTTATAGGCTAACGGAATCCTTTTTCATTTACTTTTTTTATGTTTGAATTCTTATTTTTGCTTATTATTATCCATGACCTGCTAAACTCTTATGGATTTCAAAAAAATATCAAAATTATGATTTTTGGACTTGATTTGCAATTGTTTTCATGCATAGGGGTATATATCATACTTTCTAATATTTATAACTTGAGGGACTGATAAATTGTTATTTTCCTTATGCTATAAACTATAAGTGGCTGTTTTGCAAGTATCTAAAGTTAAAGGTTGAAAGTACATATACTTTATATATAAAGGACTAAATTAGTAAAAGTTTATAAATCAAGGGTATTTATTGCCATTTTTGCAAACTTAAAAATATGAGATATAATATTTTTATATAAATTATAAAAATATATATTAATATTATAAAACTCGATTTTATTAAAACCCGACACATTTATCGTTATTAATCATCGATCGACGCTTTATAAATCAATTACGTTATATAATCAAACGTTATTTTTCATCGACTTGCTTTTAAAGAAAACTTATATCTATGATAATCACGGTTATAGGGAATTTCATGTGAGGGGTTCCATTTGGGTATTTGTTGTGTCGGAGTTAGCTGGTTTTCGATTTAAAATGTACACTGCTCCTCAAAAGATACTTACATGACCTCTGAATGATGATAGCTCCGGATAACAGTAATACAATAATTCCATAAATTAATATATCAAAATATGTATGTTAAACTTTGTAAGTTTTAAAACCATAAACATCTAACTGAAGAATTGACATATTACCCAGGTTGCGTGACGAGGCCGTTAACTTTTACTTGATATACTTTTGACATCAAATCCGGATTTCCTGTTTAAGGTGAGATTCATAGCCTCACATTTTAAATCTTCTAATGTTTCATAAACCCGCGAGGGGGATACATGCATATAATCATGAATACAAGTATTTTTCCAATCTGTATGCTATTCCTGATACATTATTGTTAAGTCCCCTACTTTACCATTAAAGACCCCACTATCATGAACAGTTAATTACTTTTCAGAGTAAGGCGAATGTCGTGTATAATTCTAATTTGGGATTGAACTTCCCCCGTTGGTGTTGTACTTATACTTTCGGGTAAACCAACGCACTTCATTTGAATCGCTATTCGGGTGTTTGGCAAAGGTTGTGACATCCATTGACTTGAGTAGGTTAGTCAAAATTTTAGCGTTGATTATGTATCTGTTGCTATAAATGGGTTATTGTGATTATATGTGTTTATATGCCATTTCTGTGGATTATGTGAGATATTGGTTATAGTCCTATCTATTGAGGTGTGATTATCTCATTGAGATTGGAATGGTGGTGAGATTGGTTGATTCATTTCGTTCATTTTGGGGACAAGAAATGATTTTGTGGTTTAAGCGTTTTAGTGATTTATTGTGTAAGTATTACTACGTATACGTATTTATGTGTTAGTAATGTTTATGTATATGATATGTGTTAGTGTTTGTATAAGATGAAATGTGAATTTCTATTTTAGAAAGTTAGGTTAATTAAAAATGAAAAGTTATTTATTATAAAAGTCTAGTAAATTGTATTTACGCAAAAAGGTATACTCAAATAAGCTTAGGATTTTATAAAAACTTAAGGTAATGCAAGTAATTAAGTAATTATAAATATATAAAATTATTATATAAAGAGGATATCGGCCATAAACAGAATGTAAGAAGACATAAAGGAAAACAAAAATTACTCTAATTAAAATTGGTTTTAAAAAGATATCAATCCTAAACCTTTTTGTAAACCTTTATAAATACCAAAAACCCTTCTTCCTTGTTTTAATAATTTCCCAACGAATTTTTATCAAAGGAGGAAGAAGAAAAATATTTTTTTTCAAGTTTGGTTATTTTTGTGTTCAAGATTCAAAGATTTAAGGAATAAATTTTAATCCTTTGAGTTAATTATCATTGAAAACATGTAATAATTATTATGATGGATAATTAGGGTTTCATAACATCTGTAATTAATGATATAATAAACATGTTATAATGATTAGGGTTTAATTAGGATCTTATTGGTGTATTCGTTTAGGGTTTAATGCGTTTTAGAATTTAAATTAGATTGGGGAAGAATTTAGGCTGTGTTGTTTGGCTGATATCTTCCCCAAATGGGTTTGTAATAGTTTTGTTCAAGTTTCAGGTGCCTATGATGTAGCTCCGAGAGTCTAGTTTCCAGAACATCCAGCCTCGAAGGTTTTTGAGGTCGGGAAGTCAGTCAAACATTGGTTTCAAGAAAAGTTGTCAAAGCAGTGAATACGGGTCAGATTTAGGTCTGATTACGAGGTATAAAACCCTCACTTAAGATTCGAATTTAGCTTATCCCTTTCACAAGAGTTTAGTTCTATGTGTCATTTATTAAGAAATATTCCAAAGGCAGAGCTTCTGATTGTGGTCTAAGATGGTTTTTAGGTCCAAACTATTTGCGTTGTGCAAAACAGATCGAATTGGGAGGTTTGAAGTTTGATTTTCTTTGGAGTCTTGTGCATGTAATTGGGCTCTGAAATATGAGTTAGTTAATATACTCATAATAAACATAGGTGATTTTTGGTATGAATTTGGAGGTCTGTAAGTAGAGCGTTTTGAGTACGTTAAGTCACTGTTTTTAAAATCTGTAGTTTTTAACAAATGGTGACTACTAGTGAAACTTGTTATAACAATAAGTGGTTAAAGTTGGGTTATGGCTGTCGGGTGAACCATGGGGTTAATAGAACACCTTATACTTCCATCATTATGATGTTACATATTTGCATTAATTCTTTTGGCTCTTAGTAGCGTGGTTGTAACACGAGTTATTTTGTTGTTTAGATATGTGGCTTAGTTGTTTGTGAAGCTTTTATGTTGGAATCTTTTAGAATGCTAAGCAAAGGTGCGTTTCATAGCCCATTTTTATAATGTGTTTTTGGGGTGCAGAATGATGCTTGTCTTGTTGTCAGTGTTTAAAACGATTTTACAGGCTTGTTGTTGTTATGGTATTGAATCGTGGGACACGTTCCGTTCGTTTTGTTGCAATATGATATGTTTGGTATTGTGGGATCCCAATATGCAAACGAGGTTGTGACTGTGGTAAGATGCCTGGAGGAGGCTATATATATGGAGGCCTCCTGTAGCGCACATATGTTAGTTGGAATGATTGTGATCGTTGGGAACTTTCGTCCCGCTGGTTAATTGTTGTCAGAATTGTTTTGGTAAATTGGCTAGCAGCTAATTTGAAGTTTATTTTGGTATATTCGTTGTATGTCGTAATATTTGATTCTTCGATCAACTTATGTTGACGTTTATGCATTCTTTCAGTGAGCTTATGGGTGCTATGATAGAGGACGTGGCTAAGTAGAGACCGTAGGTATGCTTGGAGTTTCTTTTATGCTTTCTGTTTGAATAAATTCGTTGCTATGAATGTTTGGATTATGTTTTTGCATGTCATTTATTGAGACACCCTCTTTCTCATTAAAAAGAACCATTAGGTTTTGGGTTTTGTTATGCCACTTTGTGATCTTTTGCTTTACTTTTGTTTTCTTTTAGTATTCTCTATATTGACAAATGTGTTGTTGATGATATCCATTCTTGTTTACGCCTCGCGATTTCCGCCTTGGCGGGGTGTGACGGATTGGTATCAGAGCCATTGGTTATAGAGAAGTAGGTGGTTGAGCCTAGACTATAACCTAGGAGTCCTTCATGTAGATGCATTTAGGGCTTAAGTGTTTAATGCTATAAACTACTATGCTTCCTTTTATTTTTGGCATAGCTTTATATTTATTATTTTGCTAAGTTTTCATTTAGTTATTTTTGTCTACCATTATTTGATATAATATGTATTACTTTCTTAGTATTTTAGCTATGTTATTTCCCTCACCAGTAAGAGTCCTCGTTGGGAACGTTTTCCCTACTTAGACTTAAGCGTTATAGGAGCATTTGTAGAACCCGAAAATGAGATAGATAGGATAGTTGCTTCATTTGTCGGCATGCGCCGTAATAGGGCTGACCTAGCAGAGTCGGGTGATTCTTGACGGAGGCAAGTCAAACCCATGCGAAGCCTCAGCATAAGTTTATCCCGTCCTTTACCCGTCATGTTGTTTAATATTGATTTATTATTTCTTTTAGATATTTTGTATTTTGAGAATTATTGCGAGATTTTCGTTCCTTTATGTCGTTTCGATTTTAATTTGATATAAGTAAGTAGTTATTTGATTGGAGCATCTTTTATGTGTTAAGTTTGAGTGGTTTAAGATGTGCAATGTGGTATTTTGTTTTATTGTGAATTATGATTGTATGGGTATCTTGGAAGTATGTACTCGTGTGAAAGGAGGCACTTATAATTTAGAGTGGCCAACATCATATAAAAGGGCATCACACACGTAGAATTGTGACCAATGATTGTTTTTATTTGTGTTTGATATATGGTGGGTAGTGTAATATGTTTTTTTTATTGATATGTTTTTCATGATAAGGATGATGGTATGGGTTTATAGAATTATTCTCTTACCCTAATTTGGATGATATGTTAAGTTGAGTTTGAAGTTGTAAGTTTCCCTTCTATCTAGTATTTGCGGATACCTAGATTGCTTTTATAGAGGTTGTTCGTTTGCTCGGTTGTTTGTTCGGATTTCCTAAGTCTAAGCTTAGCATCCCTTCATCGTACTTTGTTAGTAAGGATACATGATTTTCCTATTCGACGTCTCGATGTATATTGGTTGTTCGAAATCTGATTTTTCAGATATTGCCGCGTTTCCGTCTAGTTCTTTAATTACTTTGATTTCTCCAGTATGGTATCTAAAAGGTTTTCTTCAAGCAACTATTGTTCCTAACATATTAGTTGATCATTACTCCCTTCCTATTGTATATCCCTTGGTTTTCGTAACCCGTTGGCGACGTGTTAGTATCGATGCTTTTAGGTTTGCTCTGTTGATCGTTATTTTGGATAAGACCTTACGTTTTCTTTTGGGTACGTAACGTCTTGCATGAGTTTTCTTGTACGAGTTCGTTTGATTTTATTTTGAGTATATGGTTCCTGGTATTTTCTTTCGTTTTCAAACAATAGAATTGTGTTAGGGTCTGTACGGTGTTTTATGATCCCTTTTGGTATTATGGTGTCCTTTGTTTGAGTAACATATTTTATAATTGATGTCTAATTATAAAAGCCGTTTTGAAGTATTGTGTTAGTGTTTGGGAAAAACTGTGTTTAAAATGATCTTTGTAAATAGAATATGTTTAAATGACCTATGCAAATAGGATATGAAAATTGTTGAGTGGTTAAATAAATTTTATTTTATTATAAAAAGCAGGTTTAAAGTGATTCATAGTGGTAAGGTACGATACACCATTAGATAACCATCTCTAGATTTTTATGACAACCAGAATGAATTTTTCAAATATTACATTTAAGACAATTTCATTATTATTTAAAATGATTTTATACTTAAAGTGACTTTCTTAATTTAAATTGATTTTTATAAAAACAATATTTAATTTGGTCTTTCGAGTAAAGTCGATAATTGGTATAAGAATTTTCGTCTTTCGTATTGATTTTTTTATGTGTTCTTTTGTCGTGGTACGCCTGTTGATTTTCTTTCGTTTGCGCTTTCACTCGGTGCATATACGTATCCTTTCTTTCAAAGGATTCTTATGTCATTTGATCTACGTCTAATTGCATATGTGGAATCTCCTATATGCATTCTAGCCTTTGACTCGATATTCGTTTGTTATCCTATTCGATTGTTCGTAACCCTTGGAGTTCGTTGATACCGTGAGTCGTGGAAGCTTTGATGTGATTGTGGGAATGGACTGGTTGTCCAAGAGGAAGTTTGTGATAGTATGTCATGAGAAGGTGGTTAGGATACCGTTGGAAGGTGATGAGATACTTCGGGTTCATGGTGAACGTACTCAAGGAGTCGTGAAAACTTTAATGAACGTGAAAGTAGATGAACCAAAGATGGGTGATATTTCTGTGGTGCGGGATTTTGTTGATGTGTTTCCGGAGGATTTGTCAGGATTGCCGCCGCAGAGACAAGTTGAGTTTCGTATAGACTTAATTCCTGGAGCAACGCCTGTTGCAAAGTCCCCTTACCGTTTAGCACCTTCGGAAATGCAAGAATTGTCTGGGCAACTTCAAGAGTTGCAAGACAAGGGTTTTATTCGACCTAGTCATTCTCCGTGGGGAGCACCTGTGTTGTTTGTTAAGAAGAAGGATGGCTCTTTTCGTATGTGTATTGACTATAGGGAATTAAACAAGTTGACTGTTAAGAATCGATATCCTCTCCCTAGAATTGACGACTTATTTGATCAACTACAAGGTTCGCGTTACTTTTCCAAGATAGATCTTCGATCGGGTTATCATCAGCTCCGAGTACATGAGGATGATATTCCAAAAACCGCATTTAGAACAAGGTATGGACATTTTGAGTTTACCGTTATGCCTTTCGGACTAACCAATGCCCCAGCAGTCTTTATGGATCTGATGAATCGAGTCTGCAAACCGTATTTAGATAAGTTTGTCATTGTTTTCATAGATGACATTTTGATTTACTCGAAGTCGAAGGAGGAGCATGAGGTGCATTTGAGGTTGGTTTTAGAATTGTTGAGGAAGGAGAAGTTGTATGCCAAATTCTCCAAGTGTGAGTTCTGGTTGGAAGAAGTGCATTTCCTTGGTCACGTGGTTAATCAGGGCGGTATACATGTGGACCCAGGTAAGATAGAAGCAGTTAAAGTAATTAGGGAAAGCTCTACATAACACCGTGGATATACGATTCATGTTTTAGTCTAGGGGTTACTACCGGCTTTTTATTGACAAAACTTCCTCTAAGATTGCTAAACCTCTTACTTCGTTGACTTAGAAGAACCAAAAGTATGTGTGGGGTGTAGAACAAGAAGAGGCTTTCCAGACTTTGAAAAATTTAATTTATTGTGATGAACCGATATGGTCATTCCGATGGAGTTGGATAAGATTTTTGTAGTTATTGTGAATGCTTCGAATCAGGGGTTGGGTTGTGTGCCTTATGCATGAGAACTAGGTGTTGTTATGCGTTAAGAGATGTTTTAAAGATTCATGAGAAGAACTATATCTAGCATGATCTTGAGTTAGGTTGGCATTGGTGGTTTTGCATTTTAAAAAATTTGGGAGACATTATTAATATGGTACGAAAAGTGTTCTTTACACGGATCACAAGGGTTTCCAACACATATTTGATCCGAAGGAGCTGAACATAGTCAAAGGAGATGGAATCGAGTTATTTAGTGCATTTTGAGTGTGAAATTCGGATATCACCCGTGGTATAAAGGCGAATGTGGGTGGCGGAGGATTCACTAAGTAGGGTGCGGGCGATGGCAATGACTATTCATTCTGGAGTGAAAGGAATGATATTGGCCGCTCAGGGTGAGGCGTTTGAGTAAGAGAATGTACTGGCTGAAAGGTTGCATGGTTTAGATAGGCAAATGGAGAGGAAAGGAGACGGAAGTTTGTACTTCATGGATCGAATATGGGTTCCGTTGGTAGGAGGTGTGAGAACAGTTAATGTGGGAATGTCTCATATGTCTAGTTTTTCTGTAATCCTAGAGCGGGTTAAGATTTTTTTTTTTTTTACTTATGACCTTTGACGATTTGTACTGGTTTGTGGCGGGATGAAGAGGGATATTCGCTACCTATGTTAGCGAAATGTTGTACTTTTGCAAAGCTGATGGCTCTGAGCATCAAAGGCCGTTGGGCTTATTAAACACACCAGAAGATACCTGATGGAAGGGTGGGGGGGTGATACAATCACCATGGACTTCATCACGTAATTTACCTAAGAAAACCAGATATGGGCACGATGCAAATATGGGATGTAGTTGTAGATTTGACTAAATCAGCACCAATTTTCTGGCAATATGTGAAAATTATAGTCGGAGAAATTGGCAAGGTTGTACACCGATGAAATTGTCGCACGTCATGGAGTGCATGTGTCGATTATTTCGGATCGTGACGCACGGTTTACATCACGTCTCTGGAAAACATTTTAGAAAGCCTTAGGAACGCGATTGGATATGAGCACGACTTATCACCCTTAGACAGATGGACAGAGTGAGCGTACAATTCAGACGTTAGAGGACATGCTAAGGGTGTGTGTGATAGAATTTGGTGGCAGTTGGGATGTCCACCTACCGTTAGCTGAGTTCTCTTATAATAACAGTTATCACACTAGCATTCGGTGCACTCCGTTTGAAGCACTATATGGAAGAAAATGTAGGTCACCGGTTTTGTTATGGGAGAAAATTGGGGGGGAAATGGAAGGTAGTAGTTTGATGGACCCTGAATGGGTGTAGAAATGACTGATAAAGTAGTAGTTATAAAAGAGAGGCTCCAAGTGGCGAGGGATCGTCAAAAGAGCTATGCTGACAACAGGCGCAAACCGTTGGAATTTGAGATTGGAGATCCTGTAGCTTATCGGTTAAGGTTGCCTGAGGAATTGAGTGGTGTACATGACACGTTTCACGTGTCAAACCTAAAGAAGTGTTTGGCAGATGCTAGCCTGCATGTGCCATTGAATGAAATTAAGGTTGACAAAACTCTTCGTTTTATTGAGGAACCTGTAGAGATTTTGGACCGTGAAATTAAGAGTTTAAAGCGTAGCAAAATATCACTTGTGAAGGTTCGTTGGGATTCAAAGCGTGGTCCCGAGTTCACTTGGGAGCGCGAAGATTATATGAAGTCTAAGTATCCTCAGTTGTTTGTTGATCGTGCTGATGAGTCGGCTAATTAAATCTCGGGACGAGATTTCCTAAAGGAGGGGATACTGTGACAACCGAGATTTGAGCAGGTTAGTTTATACCATTAGAAATGGCTAAGAGTTCATTTTATGTGTTTAAGTGTGTGCTATGTGATTTTATGTGTGCTAAGTAAGTTAAGTATGTGCATGATATCATTTTGAGGTGTATGGGCATCTCATTTTGAGTATGTTTGTGTTGGATTACGAGTATTCCATTTGTTCACGTTTAGTGATAAAGGAAAGGAATGGCGTATTGCATGTAATGCTACGTCAAATAGTTAGGATGATTTAGTGGAGATTAAGCGTTTTTATGAGAATTGTGGCATTTTAGAAATGAAATAAGTGAGTGAAATATAGAAGTTTGTGGCAAACTTTCTAAAAATAGAAAGTGGTTTGGTGAAATGAAAGTTATTTTTAGAAAGGTTAGTAAGTAGCGTTTAAGTAAAAAGGTTTAATCAAATTAGCTTAGGTTTTTATAAAAACTTAAGGTAATAAAGTAAATTAGTTAATTAATAAATTAAAATATATATATATATAAAACATATATATTAATAAGGGTGCGTCCGGTTTAGGGTTATAAAAGAAAAAAAATATTTTTTTAAGACTTATTTGAGTTGGGCTAGGACTTCAAGGAATTAGTTATATAATCAACTTGGCCCATCTCTTTTCTTTTCTTCTTGTTGCCATGAACTTGTGTCCCCAAAACCCTAAGGAAGACAAAAATTTTGATCAAGAAATCTAGGTGTTAGATCGTGTTGATTCAAGAAAGATCGTTAGGTATGTTCTTCTTCCTTGTTTATTCTTTTAATTCATGTAACATCATTTATGATGGATCTAGGGTTCACATAAAATACAGAATATTAATGATATTTAATGATGTTAGAATGATTAGGGCTTGATTTGGGTCATGATCATGCAATTGGTTAGGTTAGATTTGCGATAAAATCTTGATTTAGGATGAGCAAAATTTAGGGCTGTGTTTATGAGTGAATATCTCCATGATGGTAATAGTTTTTTTATATTTTTGGACTCTAAACAGTAGTTCATTGAATGTACTTTCCAGAAAATCTGGCCTCGAAAGTTTTTAAGGTCGGAAAGCTATTCAAATGTTGTTTACCCTAAAAGTTGTCAAAATAGTAAATACGGGTCAGATTTAGGTCATGTTTGTGAGGGTAAAACCCTAACTTAAAATTCTAATTGAGCTTAGCCCTTCTACAGTAGTTAAGTTCCATATGTATACGGAGAAACACCTGAAGGATACCTTCTGATTTTATGTCTAAGTATGGTTAATAAGTTCAAACTTTTTAGTGTGCAATCAGATCCGATTTGGGACTGTTTTGAAGTTTGATTTTCTTAGGAGTACTTGTACATGTAAATGGCTTTTGGAAATCTAAAGGTAGTTAATATACTCATAAATGAGCATGGGTGATTTTTGGTATGAATTATGAGGGTCATTAAGTAAGGGTTTGGAGTACGTAAAGTCATGATAAAATTCTGCAATTTAGAGTTAATTATAAGTAACTAGTGGAAGGAGTTAATGAAGTGGTTAAGTTTGGGCATGGTGTCGGGGTGACCCATGATGGTTAATTAAACCCTTAGACATCCATCATATGATTGTTACATGTGCTTAAGCTTTTGGCTTAGTAGCGTGTAACACGTGTTGTTTTGTTGTTTAGATTTGTGCTAGTGTTTGTGGAAGCTGCAAAGCAATCAGGTGAGTTTCATAGCCCCTCTTTTCTTATGATTTATTGGGGTGAAAATGATGCAAAGTGTTTGGAAATGTTTTGATTACTGTGATAATGTGTTGTCAAAGATGCATGGACTATACGTGACTATTGTATGTTGTGTGCTACATGTTTTGTGATGTGATATTGAGAATTGTGAACTAAGTCAGGGGGGATCACCTGCGGGTATCCATGGCCTGTTTAGTGGAAGGTACTGTGGCCTAGCGGGCAGGATGGTTACTTTGAGAGTATCCACGGCCGGGGCTAAGGGGGTAACCACAGGGACCTTGGTACGATTGAGACGTCTTATAAATCGTTACTGGGAAATCGTGTAATTGGATTGTATTGGATTGGTTGTGCATGCTAGCCTGTATGATAGTTCATTTATTGTCCTGCAATGTTTTCTTTATTATCACAGTAATGTGCAGTTTGGATTTTATATCGTGTCTTAAACCTATGACTCTCACCAACTTTATGTTGACGTTTTTAAGCATCATTTTCAGGTGAGTATCGTGATGATAAGAAGGATGTTAGGAAGAGTGGCTAGAGAGACCCTAGGCATTGCTTGTGGAGTTGTCTTTTCTAGTCTTTTCATTTATGACATTTGTTTTGCTTGATACTTGTTTGTTGGAGATTGTTAGTATTTGGATTATGTTGTTTCGTGTACGACATTACTTTAGTAATGCAAGACTCCTTTATCTTGTGTTGGGTATTGTCATGACACATAGTGTCCATTTGGTTATTTCCTTCATTTAGATTTCTCTATAGTAGACACCATTGTGTTGTGATGATATCCATTCTCGTTACGCCTTGCGTTTCCGCCTTGACTGGGTGTGACATGTAGGCGAATTATACATTCTTATTGGGTGAACAATACCACATTATAGGAGAAGTATACCATTCAAAAGCTAGGCAAAGTATACATTCGTTTCGAGGTGTTTTGGGTTTTTCGTGTTCGAGTAACGGTTGATCGCGGGTCACCTAACTTATACCATTATGATCGCGGTCTTTCAACGATCATCGTGGTATATTTGGTTTTCAACGACGATAATCATACGAGTCCGCGAGAAGGGAATTAGATTCGTGTATAATTTTATAAATTCAAACGGGGAAGAAAGAAAAAAAAGGAGGGAACGTAGTTTGTTTTATTAATAAACTACAATTTGAAATTGGCAAGTTTAGTCCCTGGATTTCAAGCTCCATTCATCCTTCATCATTTCCTTACTTGTAAACCCTCAACTTTGAAACTGTTTTTCACCGTTAGTCCTTAAGACTTATAAATTGGCCGTTAGCCCTTCAAAGTGAACCGTTTTTGCACCATTAGTCCTTCCAACTTCAATTAACAACCGTGAAGCATTAAACTTGGATTTCAATTGCACCGTTAGTCCTTGTTTTTGTTTTAATCAATCGTTAATTATTTTAAGTTGCAAGTGTGTTCACCGTTCGTCATTTTTAGCTCATCAATCGTCAACAAAAGCTCATGTTCTTCAACAACAACAAATTTTCTTTCATGGTTTCTTCTTGATTTAGTAAAATCCTATAAAAGATTATTCCTTTTTCGGTTTAAATCATAGAATTGTAAAATCCCATGAACGTTAATTGAATTCAATCCACAACAACAATCACTTTACCTACTTAAGATCCTACAAATCATTTTCACTTCATAATTCAACATTCATTCATCATGACTACTCCAATCACAACTTCCACAATCGACAGTGAAATGCACAACAACATCATGGCAGCTGGATCAAGAGATCGTCCACCAATGCTTACAACAGGAAGATATGCTCAATGGCAATCACGTTTCCTAAGATACATTGATACAAGAACAAATGGTGATGCCTTGAGGAAATTCATTCTCGAAGGTCCATACGAGCCCACTACTGTCACAATCCCAGTTGTACCTGCAACAAATGATACTCCAGCAGTTCCAGAACAAACAACAGTTGAGACAATCTTGACCATGTCTCCTGAAAACAAAGCTCATTATGAATCATAAAAGGAAGCAATCCATTTGCTATTGACTGGAATTGGGGATGAAATCTACTCAATTGTTGATGCTTGTAAGATAACTCATGAAATATGGATAACTATTTAAAGGCTACAACAAGGTGAATCTCTCAACATTCAAGATGTCAAGACTAATTTGTTTTGGGAGTTTGGAAAATTCATTTCTCATGATGGGGAGTCCATGGAGTCATACTACTCCAGATTTTACAAGATGATGAATGAAATGATAAGAAACAACTTGACAGTTGCTACGATGCAAGTTAATGTTTAGTTTCTTCAACAACTTCAACTAGAATGGTCAAGGTTTGTGAAAATTGTCAAGCAACAACAAGACTTGGATACAGTCTCATATCACACGCTCTTTGACAAACTGAAACAGTATCAAAAGGAAGTTAATGAAATCCGTGCTGAGAGAATAGCCAAGAATGCTAACACATTAACACTTATTGTTGCTGCTTCACCACATCCACATCCTTATTATCAAGCACCAAAGTCTCACAAACCATATCCACCAACATCAAAACAATCATCTTCCACCAGATCTAATGCATCTACCAAATTTAAAGGCAAAGAGATAGCCAACCAATCACACCTCTATCTGAGTCAGCTTCTAAAGAAGACAGTGATCCAGAACAAGCTCAGAGAGATAAGGATATGTAGAAAAACTTGGCACTCATTGCAAAGTACTTTAAAAAGATCTACAAACCTACCAACAACAATCTCAGAACTTCTTCAAACTATAGAAACAAGAATGTAGATACTTCTCTAAGATACAAGAATGACAATCAGACTGGGCAGTTTAGGAATCAGAGGACAGTGATTGTTGCTGGGCTAGGGAGACTGTAGGCAGTCGTGTAGTGCAGCAAACTAGGATACAGTGTTTCAATTGCAAGGAATTTGGTCACTTTGCTAAGGAATGCAGGAAACCAAAAAGGGTAAAAGACTACACATATCACAAGGAAAAGATGTTGTTGTGCAAACAAACTAAGAAAGGTGTTCCATTACAAGCAGAGCAAGCTGGTTGGCTAAAGGACATGGATGAGGAGATCGATGAACAAGAACTGGAATCACATTACAGTTTCATGGCAAAGATTCAGGAGGACTTACCTCCAGAATCAAATTCAATTGCTAAGCCATTGGAATAGGTACAATACGATGCAGAATATAATGTGTTTGCCAATGTGAGACAGCATTTTGAGCAACCTAAATCCATTAGTAACACATGTGTAGTGGAAAAAGTTAATAGTAATGTCATTTCTGATTCACCAGATATGTGTGATAATGATATTCAGACTGACCAAAATGCTAAAGATGAGAGTGTTATGCTTAATAATTTAATTACAAATTTAACACTTGATACTAAAGAGAACAAAAAGATTTTAAAGCAATTAAAGAAAGCAAACACATCATTGACTCAAGATTAGCAAGGTGGAAGTCGAGATTCTTTGAGCTTGTTTTTAAATGATTTGTCCTCCCGAATTGGTCACATAACCGGCAACATCTGCAAGGTAAGTTTAGGAACATCCAAACAAATAACTGGTTATTCTCTTAAACACAATACAATTATAACCTACGTTGAAAAGTATTAAACTAATAGCAGCTCACCAATCAAATACTTATTGTCTGATGATTCAATACCGTCAAAATCCTGTAGCTGGAACGAGTATCTCACAAAGCCATCTGCCTTCACTAAAGCTTTTCTAATAGTTGTCGACCCATCAAATTCAAGCATATACGCATCGTTCTTCAGAATCTGATACTCCTTCTTGTTAGGTTTGACAGAAATTTTTTTGACAGAATAGATGCTTCCTTCCTTGAGCCTTAGAAAATTATGGGCCACATCTGCTTTTGCAGAGCAATGAATCATGTTACCCTGCAACAAAGTTGGGTTTTAAAAATACACAACAAAGGGGCATATAACATTTGAGGTTTACCTTTGCATCTGACATGACGAAATTTATGCTCAAGTATCGGCCGCACTTACATCCCACATCCTGCCAAAGATCACAATTATTGTTCCAGTTAAATCCAGACTTAATTGGTCCAATAATACGTCTAAATTAGCCTCTAAACCCTTATCAGGTATGTCCTGCTTCCTTTCAACTACACTCTTGGTAACAGGCATGTCAGATAAGATTTCAACCTCTGAACTCGTGTCTGCAGCCTCATTGGGAGTGAGGTGATTGGTTTTAATATCACATGTGGGGCGTCTAGCATTAGTTGACATGGTGTGGTCGTTGTGAATTGAACCTGGTTTCCGTTTCAGATATGAAAGATGTGTGGGAGATGCAGCCATTTATACCACTGCTTGCTATTCCTTGGATGATGGTTGATATTCCTTTGAAGTTGACATTCATTAGGACAGGAGTAACAGCCGAATGTATTGAAGGACAATGAAGATTAAGGTAAAGAGGAGTAACAGCCGAATTTATTGAAGGAGAATGAAGAGGAAGGACACAGATGAAGGGGTGGAAGCTATTAAGGTACTCATGCACACTCATAAAAATACCCCTGCGCATTCAATTAAACCACTGAATCTTTAGAGTTAGTAAGATAAAGTTGATAGTTATTCAATTGAGTTTAAAAAAAGTCTATCTGATATTTACCTAACTTTTATATTTATTGGTACATGTTTATTCAAAGCATGATTTTAACTACATAGTGCATTATGATGCATGCATTTAAAACTAACAAGGTTTTCAACCCGTGCTCCGTTGCAGAGCGCGGGTTTGACGGTCATTCTTGTTAGACGGAGTTGCACATTTAGTAAACTTGTGCAACATATAAGGAGTATAACAAAAGCCAAAAAATGTTACTTTAGCAAAGTAGTAGTATGCAGCTCACAATCGACATGTAAACATGGAAGGCTTGCTAATAATTATTGCAGTCTATAGTAAACCCAGTTAAAAAAATTGAGGTCCAATGTAATGAAAACTGACTGGACGATAAGTATAAAATCCAGAATAATCCATAACTTGATCACTTTGTTGCACCTGAATTGCAGATTCTCCAATTCCACATATAATTAAAAAAAATACAACATGTTCATGTGGCATTTAAATTAGATGAAGGCATTTCCAGTACTTGTTGCTACAAAAAGTCCCCTGATGTAGCAAAATAGTGCTCCAAGAGGATGTGATCACCTTGTGTTTTTCTGCTACTACTATCTGGATTCCTCTTTCGCCTTGCTGTGAATTAAGTGTTCAGCAGTAATCTTATCTCTACTTGTCAACGGGTCACTTTCTACTCGATACCACCAAGTTTGCTTGCGTGAAAAAAAAAGTTAAACACAAAATCAGAAAAAGAGAAACGCCTAAAGGAATGTTTAGGATTACTTATTAAGGATGCATATCTGCCTAAAATGAGCTTGTAAGTGCCTATTCTAGAGTAAAATGATTACACATGCCACAAAACCAAAACCGATTGACAACACCAATTGATTACACATACCCTAAAACAGCTACAATTCATTCGGAAACTAAATAAGTTAAACCAAACACCCCCTTAATCCTACACACGCATACGTCATAAGAAACAAAGATTTAAAGAACTGTTTAAACTTTTTTTCCTCATGCATCATATTGTTTTCACATTGTTTCCGCCCTTATCCTTTTACAAACATCTCTAAAATTGATTTGAATCAATTTTTGAGACTCATCTACAATATTACTTTAGTAGTTCCAATCTGTTCGATACTAAGGTAATGGAAACTAAAAACACATAAGCAGTGTACCTTTTAATCACATAACTATACCCTATATACAACTTCTGCTTAGAATCAGACAAAATTTGACCATGGCAAAACTTAGCTAACGCCATGGTCTATATTTTACCATCGTGAACCGCGCAACGACCCGAATCATCACTAACTCCTCCTTACCCAAACTGACCATCATTTTTTCCAAG
Organism: Tanacetum coccineum; assembly: GCA_026074375.1. Taxonomy (NCBI): domain Eukaryota; kingdom Viridiplantae; phylum Streptophyta; class Magnoliopsida; order Asterales; family Asteraceae; genus Tanacetum; species Tanacetum coccineum. The sequence continues at coordinate 87,995 of BQNB010007056.1, forward strand.
AACAGATTCATTACCAATACCATTAGTACCATATTTATTATTATCTAGCTGATGGTAAGGACTTTTTCCATATACCCAATAATAATTCCTATATTTAAACTTAAAATCTTTCATCATACGCGAATAACGATGGTCATAAACTTTGGTTGGTTTTTTAAGCTAATAGGATTTATAGGGGTAATAGTGAATTTAAAAAAAAAAAAAAATAAACTGTCATACTTGGATTGGTGGTGGTTACAGCAGCAGCACGCCAGCAAAACACGCAACTCGGTTTATAGGCTTAACTTTAAGCAGATCAGTATCTGGAAGTGCTTAGATCATACAAAACTACTTTTGCACATTTACTAATATCGTGAAGAAAGATTGGGTAGGCATTATTTAAAACAAAAGTAATTTTGGGCGATCTGAATGCACTATAGTAGAGGCCACATTTCTAGCTTCAAAACTTCCCTCGATTTATCATCTTCTATCGAGCGAGCGTTGTTTTATCTAAGTTTTTATTATCAGTTACCAAGGGTAGCCAGAAGAGTCAGCTGTATTGACCGCTGCTCGAAAACACACACAACACGTAAGTCTAAGAAAGAATTTCAAAAGAAACTTAGAGATAAGAAAATTACCTTGGTTTAGTTCAGCATGGCTGCTAACGATATATTACTAACATCATCTAATTACAATTTATCCTTTTATGTGCATCTTCTCTCGTAAGTCGGTACAAAGAAATAAGCCGAAAATTGAGCATCAACACGATTTTTGAGTCTACTAATATTGGTAAAAAAAGTTCTTGTTGACCACGACCTATAGGATGATAAGAAAAGGTAACGGGTCAACATGTCAAAATTAATGTATAACATTTTGCAGTCATATAGATCAATTTAGTAATTCTAAAAAGTGAAAATCACAGTCCAAGCTCGATCATATCAGATGACCCATAAAATGGCCTATTTTAGTTCACTACAAAATGTAATGCTAATTTGCAAATTTCAGCAAAAAGTATGCTTCTGATTCATTAAGTACACAAATAGGGTCTGGTTTATTTCAGCATGGCTGCTAACGATAGATTACTACCATCCTCTAATTACAATTTATCCTTTTATGTGGTCCGTTCAAAGAAATAAGTCGGAAATTGAGTATCGACACGATTTTTGAGTCTACTAATATTGGTAAAAAATGAGCTATTACAGAATTGTTATAACTTTCTTAATACGCTTAAGAGTCTATGATAGTCTCATTGTGATCTGCAGCTCTATTAATTGGTATGAAACTATCAACGCATGTTACTTTTTGCAGGGCATAGACCAAATCACAATTTATGAAGCAACAGCTTATTCAATACTTTACTTAGTAGTTACCTGATCAGAAACATACTTGTGATTTAGCAACTTGGTCTCGTCTAAAATCATGCTCCTATAAATAGTATAATCAGATCGCACCTCATATAACTTTTATAGTAGCCATATTCTATACATAACTTATTTCTAATTTTGAGGTAAACGTGATCCATAATACACCTCATTTTGTAGTGTAGTATTTGATTTAATATATATATATATATATAAATATATATATATATATATATATATTTATATATATATAATATATATAATACTATACACACCACTTTATTATATGCCCCTGAAATTTCCTCATTTATGTAATGAGCATATGCATTTTTAGTTACTCCTTGTTACTTGAGTGGCCTCGTCTGCTACAAACACTTTAGTTACGCACTTTCCTAATCCAAAGTTTAACTTAGTTCATTTATACAGTCATTTGATATATTCTTTTACGGTCCAATTTAAACAATTATCGTCATTTTTATGGTCTGATCCAAACACCTTTTGTTTCTATAATTACCTAATACAAATACTCTTTGGCATTACCCGTGACCATATAAGCGATAAAATACATCTATGAACTGCAATCATCAAATACCTCCCCTGAAGCAATGCATTTTTTATACTCTATAATTAGGGCCTTCCCTCACAGCCTTCCCTCGCATATATATCTCATGGATCATGTTGATTCCAAGATCCTCACAATTAAGCTTTCCACATGCTTTCCCGCTTCCTGAAAAGTAGCAAAAGAAATTCGTTTTTCACCTACTGAAGCCACAATTAAACTACAAAGTACATTATTATTAACAAGCCAAAAAAGTAACCTGTTGATAAGCTGGAAAAATAAGCCAATCCAAATACACCCTACGAAAAAAGAAAAAAACTAATCAGATAATCTCATAACCCCCTAAAATTTATAAGAAAACACAATACATACAACTACAGATTAATGCAGCAGTAGCTACTGTACGAAAGTGATTCAGTGATAACATATCTGACAACATAATATCTTCTTTTGCGTACAACAGCTACTGCTGCATTAATCTGTAGTTGTATGTAATATTAAGAACGTTGCGAACAATATCACAGTGTTAACTTAAAGCACAACGAAAGACATATATAATATTAAGTCATCTAATCTAAAGTTTTTAACTTGTTAGAATTTTGACATTGAATACGAAATTTCTATTTAATATACTTGCCAGATTATCAAATAGTGTTAAACAAAAACCTAAGTTTTTACTTTGACAAGTAACCACTCATCACGTTCAATCAAATTAAAAAAAATCATCAATGAATTATAGTACATTTTATACGAAAATGATTTAATAACTAAGATTACCATAAGAGAGCGTATAGAGCCTAGGCCATTGGTGAGGAAGCGTAAGCAGTTTTAATAAAACATATCTCTGAACCAAGGCCCTGAATCACAACTCTGTGAACCCAGCACCCGAACTACAGCTTACTGATCTTACTAACCGCAATAATTGAACAACACAAACCTATTCCAACATAAAAGGATGGTACTCACTTGTCAGGGAAATTTACTCTTTTTTTGCCCGCGAATCAGAGTATAACCGACGATACATCTTATACCAAACACTCATTAGAAGTGTTAAGAATGATATCAGCATCAATCGCATCTCATAAAAACTGATTGAAAGCACATTCCAATATTATAAGCACCAAAGTTCCAGGGGTATGGATATGTAGAGTCGAAAAAAGATGATGTATTCGCATGGCTGCGAGCTTAGGAAACTCTCCCCGCCACAATGCAATGCGATATATCACCCAGGTATAAAGTATATGAAAGAAGGGTAAACACCTTAACGTGAATTTAAACATACGCGCCTGCAGAAGCAGGCAACAAAAACCTGTAAGCACCCGTCTGCTGCCTCGTCAAAAAAAGGTCATAACATTGACTCCTTTTAAAGATTCACGGATGAGGCTCAGGCAGGTTGAGTATAAAAGGGACACATACACCTTGGCTACAAATCCAGTAGTGCCTTGCCCAAGATGCGAACGGTCACGGTCTAACCTGTTTAGATTCATTATAGCCTCTTTATAGAAACAAAGTGCACCTGAAATAACGGTAAACACCTGTACGTGAATTTAAACATACGCTCCTCCAGAAGCAGGCAACAAAAACCTTGAAAGCACCCATCTGCTGCCTCGTCAAAAAATGGTCATAACATTGACTCCTTTTAAAGATACACGGATGAGGCTCAGGCAGTTTGAGTATTAAAAAACCAGACACATACACCATGGCTGCAAATCTAGTAGTTTGCCATGCTAAGATGCGAACGATCATGGTCTAACCTGTTTAGATTTTCAATCATAACGCATCTTATAGAAACAAAGTGCAGTGTTGAAGGGCTGCAAACCTAACAGGCTGTAACGCCGAACCGCGAGTCGCATTTGTTTTAACTTATGTTTCGTAAGCTTACTTTTTATAGCTTAAATTTAAACTAATAAGCCGTAAGCCGTCTATATAAGCGGAAATAAATACCCCCTTATTTTACAATCTGCTCATTTAGCCACGTATGAGTTTACATCGGTAAATCAAAACCAAAAAAACCACACACATTTTCTCTCTCTCTCTATTAGCAGATCTCAACACACACATTCTCTTCCCTATCCTTCCACATACATGTCTGTCGAAAAATGAAAAAATAAAAAAACCCAGATAAAAGAGACTTCGAGCCGCCATGGCTGCAAACACGTTCTCGTGCTACCCCGCCAAGATACGGCTCAATTTCAACTTGTTGGCTTATTTTACAGCCTATGAGCCTATTACCATCGTCAGGCACCCGTCACTATCGTCGCACACCATAAATAGGGGCAACGAAAGGAGCGGTGGCATCGAAGGAGCATAAGCAAAAAATATAAGCAAGTCAGAACCATAAGTCGTGATTCTAAGCAAGAAAACCAACAATCTCAACATCAATATCAAAGGATCAGACTATAGATATTGGTATTTTTCAAGAAAGCAAACACATTTTCTCTAACACATTCTTACACATACATCTGAGTAGAAAATAGAAAAACATAAACCCTCTCAGTTAACCATAAAGATCATGAAATCAAAGAGTAAAACATATACCTTCTTTATTTCAAGCTTAATAAGGACAAAAAATAGTCACCAAAATTATCAACAACCAAACACCCACTAATAATTCCATATGAAACCATCATTACCAAAAGCAACTCCATTAGATTTCAACTTAGCGACAAAAGAGCAGACCATAAGTTTTAAAACCCGCAGAAGCAAAGAGGAACCATATTATCATTGATGAGATCTGATTTAGAGAGAGAGCAAGAAAGATCAAGAGAGGTGTGTGTTGAGATCCGAGGGGTGTGTGTGTGCAGGTGTGTGTTTATTTGGTTTTGATTTACCGACTGTAACACGTACCCCACGTACGTGGCAAGATGTGAGAGAGACAACCGAGGGAAAAAATGGAACGGCGCAAAGTAGTTATTATTATTTTCGGGTCGGGTTAAAAAATGTTCCGGCGGGTTCCGGTGACTTTTCCGGCGGGTCAACCCGGTCGGAAACCCACACATTAAATAAGCATTTAATGGGCGAGGCTGCCCTTTATATAAACTTAGAGCACTCGGTGTAGTAACGCCGGCAACGGCGTTGTCCGGCGTTACTACACCCCACCAACGCGTTGCCCAACGGCGTTGGGCTCGGCGTTGGCCGGCCAACGCGCGTTGGGGTGGTTTAAAAAAAATCATTTTACCCCCTAACGGCTAGAATTTAAATTTTACTCCCCCCAATTTTGAAATATTTCATTTTAGCCCCTAACGGCTAGTATTTATAAATAAAAAAAAAATTTCATTTTACCCCTAAAAACGTCTGATTTTTTTAAAAAAAAATTTCTTTTTACCTCACTCTAACTTTCACTATATATACAAACACTTTAACCAAAGACATAAATCAATACAAATTCACCACTCTTCAATACCAACATACATCTTTTTAGCAATAAAAAAATGGTGTGAATTTCCCAAAAACAGTTTCCATGAATCTCCTCACCGGGTTGATGACGCCGGAACAAATTTCATCAATACCAACAAGGAACAACAACAAAGTTTTTCCGATGGCACAATCAACAAATCTAAACGTGTTATAGATAATCTACACACAAAACCCACCATCATTCCACTCAGAATCTTCCCAAACACTCACTCAACCTCAACAAGTCGATTCGCCAAAAAAAGGCGGTCGCAAGAAAAAAATGGCCCGAAAGGGAAAAAATGTTGAAGACGAGCCAAGAGCAGTAGCAGGGCGTTGGCTACGGTTTCGAAGGTCGAATTGCTTGCAACATTGTTACGTGGACGTTTCCGAATGCATAATAATGTCCAGAAGGTCAACAAAGCATGACACGTTTTGTATGGGTTTTGAACGAGTATCAATTCGAAAAAATTTCAAAATCTGTAACGAAGGATATGTTGACTAGAAATGGCATACGTTGAATGCCAATTGCCAAAAGTTCAACGCCGCGTACAAACGGGCCAAACGTTTGGGGAAAAGTGGCGAAAACGATGTGGATTATTTGAAACGGGCTCAAAGTATTTACCGTGACGAGCATAGAGGGGTCGCGTTTTCTCAAGAAGATGCTTGGGCCGTTTTGAGATTCCACCCGAAATGGGACGCACCCGAACAAGTTGACTTAATCGGAGACGTCCCCGGGGCTACCCAAGAGGATCTATTCGGTCACCGGCACCGGTGGAAGTAGCGCATCAACCCAATTCGGGGAGTTAATGGAGCAGGAGCTTCGTCTGAAACGGGAAGCCGCCGAAAGGGCTTTCGAAGCTCAAGCCGAAAAAGACCGCACACTAATGCGGTTGGAGGAGTTGAGGTTTCTAGCTACTAGCACCAAGGATTTGGACGAAGACGACGCCTATTGGATCAAGAAGCAAAAAAAATTGATCAAAAACAAAATGAAAAATGATTTGGGTGACGAGGACGACGAAGACGAAGACGAGTAGTTTTTTTTTTATTTCGTAATGTATTTTTTTTAATTTCGTAATGTTTTTTTTTAATTTCGTAATGTTTTTTTTAATTTCGTAATGTTTTTTTTTTAATTCGTAATGTGTTTTATTTTATGTAATTTGTATGTTTAATTATGAATGAAATGGTTAGTTTGTTAAAAGAATGAAATAATTGTTTAGGGGGTTTTATGAAAATAAAGAGGTGAGTGGTGTTATTTGGTGTTATGATTAGGGGAGTGGTGTTGGTGTTGGTGTTATGCTGATGTGGCAGCAAAAACTTGGTGTTGCCAAGTTACTACACCTAGGGCTCTAAGTTTATTGTTTTGTATATTTTTTCCTAAAAGCAAATATTAATCTTATTATTATATTCTATTTCACATGTCGATGTCACTCTTTAAAGTTTATACCATCCAAATTTTAAAGGTTGGTGCTTAGGTTTTATAACATTTAATTTTTCAGTATTGTGTTTAGTAACCCAACAGCCAACGCCTCTATATAAAACCTCTATTTTAATTAGTTTATTTTTGAATTGAAATGCACTATATTTGGTTAAAATGCAATTGTCACTATAAAAAATTGAAAAGTTGGGAATAATAATCATCACAACTACGCTACAAGTTTTGTTTCTAGGTTTGATGTAATGAAATTAAATGTTTTGA
>BQNB010007057.1:0-16660 GCA_026074375.1 Tanacetum coccineum
TATGTGGGCTGTTTTTAAGCAGAAAGAATGAGTGCAAAAGGTGAGAAAAATGTTGGGGAATAGTCCAGTATTTATAGGACAAAAAAGAAGGAGCGGGGTCTATGGCCGGCCCCCTTAAATAGGGTGCCGACCCCCTTAAAATTAAGGGGCCGCCCCTTATTCAGACGCTCCTTTTTTTCCTATTCAGGGAGGTGTTTACTGGACTATTTCTAGCCGTTTTAGGTCCGAAAATTTGAAATTCAAAATGTTTATTTTGAATAAAACATTTCTTTTAAATGTAAAAAATGTTTTGTGATGTTTATAAAAAGTTTACATCATTTTATAAAAGTTTCCTTTGATCATAAAATGCATCAAGCATTTGTTTATTCATACCTTTAAGTGATGTAGTTGTTGAAATGAGAATTTACTACTAAATACTTGTTTACGTTTAATTTTACGTTGAACGTTTTTATATTTTGTAATTAACAAAATGTAAAGATGTGAAAAAATATTATTAATGTTTTTAGGCATTATAATTTATCAACAAAATCAATACCTTAGTCTTTAAGTAGCTCCACTTCATGAACTATATCGAGCCATAAAGACGGAAAAGTTAATTTATCCGTCTTGCCAATTTTTCCGTCTCCTCCATGAATTGCTTTCACTACCCGTGCCTATAGAGAAAAACTTTGAGAAAAAAATCTCCACACCCATTTAAACATAAGGGCTCTATTCAACGCGAATAAGGGACTCTGTATCTCCACTCGCAACAGTTAAAAGGACATCACAACCATCTTGACATGTTTCCCCGTCAATTTAAATTAGAAAGCCCTCCAACTAACATCATGTGTGTGTCTCTGTGATTCACGCGCAAGACACCTAGATTTTTTTGATCCATTTTTTACTCACCTAAAAGCTCCACGGACTTTCCATTGTGATATACCAAGGACGTCGATACTCCCATTAAAAATGGATTCCAGTGATCGCTTGCTAAGATGGAATTTCTCTATCGGGGGACGCTCTAAGTGATGAAAATGACTACCAAATTTTTATACGGATGATGATATTTATCGATACATTGACATATGATGGTAATATATAACACTCATTGGTATACTTTAGAGGAGTGACCTCTGTTATACTCGATTTTAATATTGAGGTTAGATCGTACACTTCCCTATTCATCTTCCAGTAACATTAGAGGGGTGGAGTTCCTGTACAATTTCCCTCTGTCTAGCTCGATAACGCTGACCAACGCGATACGCTGATTAGCTTCCCTCTTTTTCAACCGATCTCGACCTGGGGAACTGTGCATGTTAACACCGCAAGGTTCCGGCCATACCCTCCTCCAAAATTTTGCTAGAAGTCGCTAATATATAGGATGTGCGAACGCATTCTCCGTTGAACTTTTCGACACGAGTAAGATGAGTGTAAGCATCAACCGGATTTGATACATCGCTTAGTTGATATTTGATCCACTTCATCACAGTGCGCTATTTCTTGTCTTAGCTAGATGCTTGATTCTCCTACAATGGTTTCATATCTGTTTGCGGGACGTTAAGTGTTTCAGCTCAGAGCCTCCAGTTCCTGCATAGATGAAAATCAGATGATCGCGTAGATACGTTGTATTCTTCAATACCGTCAATAATATGACTCTACCTAATTTGCGCCTAGACAACTTCCCGCACACCATTCACTTGCGCCGAAGTTTTCGATCGTCAATAACACTCCTATCTACCCTCATACACCAATCCCACCATCATACACTCAACAATTCATTCTGTACGCTCTCTCTCATAAACTCCAGCCCCTCACCCTCACCCAAAAAGATCCCCAACCTCGATAGGAGAACAAAAACACCACCAACCCTCACCCACGCCACGCCCTCACCCCCCACCCACTCCCCACTCCTCTTTTTAAAACACACCATATTTCCAGGACCCGAACACCACTCTCCAATTCGGCACCCCTTCAACAATATACGAACACTTCGCAACATCACGCGCACTACGTTATACACATCTCTTTTACTTCGTGGGAAAGAGGACGTAACAGACAGATCTAACAACGAGATTTTTACCCATTTGAAACATTTACCTGCATCCACCCCCTTCTTTTGGGGGAAGCGAGCGTGGTTTGGGGGACTTTTTCCAATTAACCAGGACATAAACAAAATTATAATATGGGATAGGCGGGAATTCCCCCTGTTTTAGTGGAACCTTTGTTAAAATTGGTAATTCCTTGTGGGGCTTACCACATTCATGATATAACCGAAACCTCGGCCATTAGGAAGATAGCGTAGGCAATTTTTTGATTTCCCACACCCCACTAAAACGGCCTACTTTTTACACCACCGAAAAACTGAAAATTTTTTCTCAAAATTTGGTCATTCCCATAAATAGCGGGCACACCCACCGAACCGGTATCTTAAGTCCCTTTTCTTAAAAAAATCGGGGAACCCTTAACACAATAAAGGGGAACTTTTCTTTTCTTTTATACTTTGGCACCTTTAGTAAGATTTTCGTTCAAAAAATTATTTTTTAAATCGAAGGCAATTTTGAATCCACACACGCCACTTATCACCAAGACCGAAGTTTCTCAAAATGTCATCCAAATAGTCCCACCGAACCAAATCATAAGCCTTCTCAAAATCGACCTTAAAAACTAAAGACTGTTTCTTTTTAGACTTGCACCATTAGAAGATTTCGTTCAAAATAAATGGCCCATCCAATATTTGCCTATCAGCAACAAAGGCTGATTGAACCTCATTAACAAGATTACCCAAAACGACCATAAGACGATTAACCAATAATTTTACAATGATTTTATATAAGCTCCCAATTAAGCTAATAGGTCTAAAGTCCTTAACCTTATTAGCATCGTGAGTCTTTGGAATCAAAGTAATAAAAGAAGAATTCCCACCTTTAGGAAAGTAACCTTTTTTGCAAAAAACAACTTACCGCATCCACCACATCGCTTTCGATGATTTTCCAGTACCGACGATAAAAATCGAACGTAAAACCATCCGGACCACGGGATTTATCAGTCCCACAATCCCATACTGCCCTTTTTATCTCGTCTTTAGTCACTTCGCATTCCAAATCCGCTTGTTGATTAGAATTCAAAATATTCGGAAAGTTCAGATCCAACTGAAGATGAGTCTTCTGTGGTTGATCAAAACACTTTTTAAAATGAGATAGAAACTCACTTTTCACCAAGTTAGGCGATTCGGTCCAATTTTCATCAATCAAAATGCCGCGAATAGCCAGCTAACTCCTCTTTTTGTTAAGGATACCGTGATAATACTTAGAATTCTCATCTCCCTTAATAGCCCATTTAATCTTCGCCTTTTGAGCTACCTCCACCGATTGCAATTTCTCCAATTCTTGAAGCGATCTATCAACATTAGCTCTTTTATTCACTACATCTTCATCACCTTTGCCTTTATCTATAACCACATCCAACTCCGCTAAATCAGCTTTTAACTTTCTCTTATTGTTGCTAGTGCCTTCCTTATTCGTTTTGTTCCACGCACGAATCTTTTCTTTCTGGTATTTGAGTGTTTTCATCATCTTGATTATCGCATTTGTATCTGCCACAGGAGCTTCTATCCAAGACTCTTCCACAAGCTTATCAAAACCCTCCTTGTCAAACCAATAATGAAAAAACGTAAATAGAACAGGCCCATAATCATAATATGATTCACGCATTAAAATTGGACGATGATCAGATAAATAGCGGTCCAATGAAACTGCTGAGATGTTAGGACATAAACTCAAAAGGCTTTCAGAAATTGGAAATCAATCAAGTTTACTCATCTTAGTAGCAGATTTATGACACCAAGCAAACGAGCATCCACCTAGAGGAATCTCTTCCAAACCCGCATTTGAAATGAACATATTAAAAGCATCCGCACCTTGCACATAAACACCGAACCAAATCTTTCAAAATTTTTACAGACTTCATTGAAATCCCCCATTATAATCACCTGGCCATTCCTGTTCTCCAACACGAGGGATAAATAATCCCACAACATATTTTTTTCAGTTAACTCCTGAGGAGCATAAACCGAAATTACAAGTAAATTTTTTCCATTGAACAACCAAGTTCTTGTAATTATAACACAATACAGTACCACCTCGCCAAGCATCCTCCCAAAACAATGTATCTGCCCCGTTTCCTAACTTTTTATGAATGAGACTAATTAAATCAATACCTCAGACTTTAAGCAGCTCCACTTCATGAACTATATCGATCCATAAAGACGGAAAAGTCGATTTAGCCTTCATGCCAATTTTTCCATCTCCTCCGTGAATTGCTTTCACTACCCGCGCCCATAGAGAAAAACTTTGAGAAAAAAATGGCCACACTCATTTAAACATAAGAGCTCTATTCAACGCGAATAAACTTGACACCCCTAAACCACCTTTGTGTTTTGAATCCAACACATTTTTCCATTTCACCCAAATCGGCTTTTTACTACCAAGCTCAACTCTATTAAAAAAGTGAGCTCTAATGGATTCCATACGTTGTAACACATTTATCGGGACTTTAAATAATGACATATGATAAATCGGCGTTGAGCCTAAAACCGATTTAATAAGAGTTAATCTACCTCCTATTGAAAGGGTCTTCATCTTCCATCTTGATAGCCGATTAGCCATACTCTCCACCGTCTCATTCCAAGATTGGATACGAGACATAAGGCCGCCCACTTTTGACACTAATTATTTGAATGGGGTTTGAAGAGTAACACAACCAATCTTCCTTGCTGCTTTACCCACTTTTTAGCTGTCCATTTGAAAATCCTAAAATTATTTTTTTAATTATTTTTTTTTTTTACTTTTGCTAATGTTAATACGAAGCATCGATGCACGAAGAAAACGATCCAAAATGTGAACAATAGTATTAATATTAGACTCATTCCATTGACCCACAAATATAGCATCGTCGGCATAGAACATATGTGAGAGATATAATGACGGATCTAAAGAGATAACATTGAACATACCTGCATCCACCACTCTTTGAAACGATACTTGTAGACTTTCCATAACCAGAATAAACGAAAATGGGGAAAGCGGATCCCCTTGTTTTAGACCTTTGTAAATTTGGAATTCTTCCGTGGGGCTACCATTCACGATAACCGAACCCCTATAGAGCGTAGCAATTTTGGAATCCACACACGCCACTTATCACCAAGTACCGAAGTTCTCTAAAATGGGTCATCCAAATAGTCCCAGACCGAACCAAAATCATAAGCCATTCTCAAAATGACCTTAAAAACTAAAAGACTGTTTCTTTTTTAACTTTGCAACCATTAGAAGAAATTCTTTCAAAATAAATGGACCATCCAATATTTTGCCAAACAGACAACAAAAGGCTGATTTGAACTCCCTTAACAAGATACCCAAAACGACCACGAGACATAACCAATAAATAATTTTGCAATGATATTATATAAGCTCCCAATTAAGCTATTAGGTCCTAAAGTCCTAACCTATTAGCATCGTGAGTCATTGGAATCAAAGTTAAATAAAAGAAGAATTCCACCTTTAGGGAAGTAACACTTTTTGCAAAAAATAACTTACGCATTCCACCACATCGCATTTCGAATATTTTCCAGTACCAGACGATAAAATAAGAACGTAAAACATTCCGGACACACGAAAGGATTTATCATTCCCACAATCCCATACTGCCCTTTTTTATCTCGTCGTTTAGTACACATCGCATTCCAAATCCGCTTTGTTGAATTAGAATTCAAAATAATCTGAAAGATCATACAACTGAAGACGAGTCCTTCATACTGCGGTGATCAAAACACTTTTTAAAATGAGATAGAAACTCACTTTTCACCAAGTTAGGCGATTCGGTCCAATTTTCATCAATCAAAATGCCGCGAATAGCCACTAACACCTCTTTTTTGTCAAGATAACCGAGGATAAAACTTAGAATTACACATCTTCCCTTAATAGTCCATTTACTCATTCTCCCTTTTGAGCTACCTCCACCGATTGCAGTTTCTCTAATTCTTGAAGCGATCTATCAACATTAGCTCTTTTATTCACTACATCTTCATCACCTTCGCCTTTATCTATAACCGCATCTAACTCTGCTAAATCAGCTTTTAACTTTCTCATATTGTTTCCGTATTCATTTTGTTCCACATGCGAATATTTTCTTTCAGATATTTGAGTTTTTTCATCATCTTGATTATCGCATTTGTATCCGCAACAGGAGCTGCTTTCCAAGACTCTTCCACAAGCTTATCAAAAACCCTCCATGTCAAACCAATAATGAAAAAACCTAAATGGAACATGCCCATAATCATAATATGATTCACGCATTAAAATCAGACGATGATCAGATAAGTAACGATCCAATGAAACTGCTGAGATATTAGGACACAAACTCAAAAGGCTTTTAGAAATTAGAAATCGATCAAGTTTACTCATCTTAGTAGCAGATTTATGAACCCAAGTATACGAGTATCCACCTAGAGGAACCTCCTCCAAACCCGCATTTGAAATGAACATATTAAAAGCATCCGCACCTTGCACATTAAACACCGAACCAAATCTTTTAGCTTTTTTACGAACTTCATTGAAATCCCCCATTATAATCACCTCGCCATTCTAGTTCTCCATCACGAGGGATAAATAATCTCACAACATCTTTTTTTCAGTTAACTCCTGAGGAGCATAAACCGAAATTAAAAGCAATTTTTTTCCATTGAACACCCAAGTTCCTCTAATTATAACACAATAATCCGACACAGTAACGTTAAGTTTCTTGAACGCTGTAGGATCCCACACACAAAGAGTCCCACCCGAATTTCCAACGAAAGCACTATACACATAATCAAATGTGAAATTTCCCCAACACTTCTTTATACAAAAAAGCTCAATCTTATCCATTTTTGTTTCTTTCAAAGATAAAAAATTCACCTTATTTTTCAAACATAACTCGTTAACCCAATCTTTTTAAGCCTTTTTGGCAAGGCCTTGATTGTTTAGCGACAAAAGTTCATCTATACTCTTCGTTCACTCCTTGTGATTCTATGATCTCTTCTATATTTTTATGCATCCCTACATGTTATATCCCATCGTTTGTCCCACCTTTACCATATCGTCCATCAATTGCAATATAGAACCGCCTGACCATGGTGTTTCAACCTTTTGGAAGTGTCCAGAACACATTGATTCCACTACATCATCTTTTGCTTTTTTTTCTTCGAGCCATGTTTCTTTACTCCAGATACTATGTCTTCCTCCTGAAAACTATGGACGCCTTCTTTACTCACCCTTTTACTTTCATTACTCGTATTAGGGTGCTCTTTTGTTACTTCATTTATGTCTTTTAGAGTAAAACCTGGGGGAAACTTTAAACTATCCTCTACACAATCACCTTTGTTGTTTTTATCTTTTTTTTGTTGAGTAAATCATATAAGGTAAATGGGTCCTTTGAATTCGCCTTATTTTGTCCAACATAGCCTTCTTCACCGTTTATTTTATGAAGTTCATCCTGAAACATAGAATCAGGAACCACTTCATTTTCATTTTCTCCTTTACTAGCTGAGAATTTTTTGAAATCCACATCTTCTCCATTGGACTCCTCTCCATTTGTCGCATCATCTATATCAGATTCCTCATTGTCGTCCTCCATAAAGTCCGGCACCCATCCAGGAATTTCTTTTGCCCGCACCCAAAACACCTTACCTTGATATATAGCTTTAAACGACTAAAAAATGTTTGAATTTACATTCGTGTTGATACAAATTCTTTTTCTATGATAACACTCATCCTCCTGATCTTCAACATGTAAGAGCATACCCCATATGGATGCTATACGGTTAAAGGTATTTTCAGACCACATCTTCAAGGGGATACCCTCGATCTCCACCCAAATGACCCCCCGTCAATGATAAAGTCATTTGATGCTTGTTTTAGCTGAGAGAACCATAAACTAATGCCCACATTAGACTGAAACATTTGTTTAGTTTCTTCTGATTGAAATTCAATCATTATCCAATAGCCCCCCATATATTTCAATTCTATATTATCGAAACCTTCATTACCTAATACCACCTTCAAGTTTGACAACAACGCAAAATTCTTCATTTTACCCATCAGGAAATTAGAATAATCATGTTGGTTCAAACATGAATTATCAAGCACCAAAGTTGGTTTATTCTCCATCTCTGTATGCGAAGACTGAGAACCCTTTACAATATGAACATAAGAATTGGAATACCCCTTTACCCCTCTATTTTTAACATCAACTCCGATGTTGTGCCTATTATCACCACAGGTATTGAATTAACTACTCTTTTTCGTCAAAGGCTCTCTTAGAAACCTAGCAACATTAGCATGAGGTTTCTAACGTCCAACCCACACCGTGTGTAACATTTCGTATTTTCAGGTCATTTACGACGCTATTTAATTCACTATTTATTTTTATTCTTGTACGCGCTTACTTTTAATTCTTATAATATAGTTAAATCGCGTAAAATAAAAATGATCATTCAACGTAAACGGACACCAAACGAATTAAAGTTTTCATCAAGCAAGCAATATATTATTTTTACGAAAGTAATAATCAATTTTTTTTTATATTTTATTTTTATTGGTTACGTAAAACGTTTACGTTTTGTAATTAAATACGTTTAGGTATTTTTTTTTTGGTATTCCGGCGGGAAACCACCAAAATTTTTCTCCGCTTTCAACAAATAATCCATTTATAATTATAACCCAATACCCCAAAGTTTTTTTATACCTTTACTCATTTTAACCCACATTTGCCGGGGGGAAAACACTTTAAGGGGATTCAAGGTTAGGAAATTCAAGCTTTTGTTATTTTAAAGAACATATCTACACTTCATGGTTTTTTAAATAAAGATCATACAAAAAGTATACTCCTAGTAACCATTCCTTAAAAATATCAAGTGGGGACATTTTGGACTTTTTTTTCCCATAATTTCACAGCTAGCAGCAAAGAACCATCAACAGACTATAGCACACAAAATTTTCTTTATTAAAAACATCTCATACTACAACCTAGTATACAAGAAGCTTATCTTGGGATCACAACATGTCTTTCATCTCACACCTTTACAAATCGCCCCCCCCCCCCCCCCTCTAATACCACACTAGACTTACAATAGTTCCTTTGGACCACGTGTTACATATATTATGGGAGTACGTGTACTAAGTCTTCATGCCATAGCTTTCATTTTACTAACAAAAACTTAAACAAACAGTGTCTCTTTTGTTTCTCTCTAGTTACTAAGACTGGTAATTCATCACAAAAGCCTACATTACTTTCATTCTAACATCCATATACATTGTTCTAGTTGTTAAGAGTTTATCTTGGCGCTTGGTGTTATATTTTTAGCAAGGGTTCTATACCAAGATCAAGTTTAAGGTTATCTTTTTTTTTCCATCATTAGGGTTCATTTTGGGTTGGATTTATTTGGAGTTTTGTGTTTTGTGTTCTCATCTTTGCTTGCCTAAATGGTAATCTAAAAACTCACTTTTTCCTTACTTCATTTCATGTTTTTACATACTTGTTATCACACTTCGGTTTTTGTTACATGTGTTTCGTACCAACATGAAATGGGTTTATGTCATACATATGTACTCAAAATCTATGTATATTTCTTTAGTAAAAAGAAGTTTAAATACAAAGATTACTACTATATTATATGGCTAAACTTATGAAGGAATTAATTATAAGTTTTGTTTGAAAGTTTACTACAAAGGTGATATACATATATTCATGAGGACTTGGACTTGGACAAATATTGGACATCATTTAGAGGACTCTAAATATGTATAACATAGGATATCAAGGGAAATAGGAAGCTTGTACAAAGTTAAGAAAGTAACAAGTTCATAAGAGCTTATTTTTCAAACCCTAAAGACCATGCAATATGTTTTGATCATTCTGTTTGAATTCGTGTTTTTTTTAAATATAAACCTTACTGGATCTTGTAGTACTCTTCAATACGATTCCAAATATGTAAAGAACTCGCAAAACCGATTTATAATGAAGAAGTTACGCTAGTTACGAGATTAGGGTAATTAAACAACAAAGTGTTTTTATAAAACTTAATTTATAAAAACTGTTATAAAACACATTCTGATAAAATATATATACTTATTCTATAACAATAATACATGTCATGAGGATTCTAAGTATATAAGAAACTTGAAAATCGGAGCTATAACGAAGGAGATGCGATCTTCGTAAGAATTAAGTTTATAAAAAATGCTTTTATAAACTATTTTGAGATTCTGATTTCGAAACGGCCACTTATAAAAATAGTAGATGCTTTTATTAATTAGTTCATCTCGCCACAAATTCATACATATAAGGAACGCTAAAAACCGAGTTAAAACGAGTAAGATACGACGTTTCAAAGTTATCGAACATTATATAGAAGCTGAAAAACCGTAAATGTTTCAGCAGCTACTGAAACTCAGTTTTGAGGACCTTCGGGTCCGATTGAGTCGAAGTGTAAAACTACAAAGTTGTTCGGAATGACATTTTACATAAACCTGCCGATTTTCAAAATTTTCGGATGTATAGTTTGTAAACTAGACACTTTTCCTGACATGAATAGTGTTGGTTCGTTTTTAATAAAAAATGTGCAAAACATTTTAGAATCATTTATATAATATTTATACGAGTTTTAACTTTATAAATATTGCTTTACAAGACGATTAAACTACTTATGCGATAACATTATACGAATAATAAAAACGCTAAATCAAATGTTTTTAACAAATAAATTAAATATTTGACAATATTATTTTTGCAAATACAAATACATGGACATTTATTTTTCAAGATACAAATATATAGTGTTTAATTTTATAAATTAAACAAAGAGTTTTAGGTGGTGATGAAACGCTATAACTTGTGATGCCGCATTATATTAAATGCATTATACTCATACAACCTATATTCAATTAGGTTGCATTCGGACTTGTCGTAGGGTGAGATACAAACTCGAAATAATCAAATAACCAAAACGAAACCGAAACAAACAAATACAAAATTTCGGTTACGGGTTGGATATGGGTTTGACAATCATAACCGAAAACCGAATTTATATAACTATATATTTTTTTATATATTTATGTATAAAAAAATACTATTAAAATTTTACCCTAATATAAAAAACACATTTTATACTTGAAATAAATTTTTTTCCTAAATTATTATGTAATTATTTATTTTTTAATTTTGGTTTTTGGTTTTCGGTTCGGTTTTCGGGTTGACCCAAAAAAGAATTTTGGTTTTCGGTTCGGTTTTCGGGTTGGACCCAAAAACAATTTTGGTTTTCGGTTCGGTTGGTTTTGGGCTGACTCAAAAAAAATAAAAATTACGAACAACTGATAACCAAAAACGATCAAACAACCCTAAAGTGCGTTTTAATATGGCTTGATAATAAAGCTAAGCATTAATTTGGACAAAAACAAATGTAGACAAATGGTTAACTTATTTAATTAGATTTAATTGCAAAAATCGTCCTGTGGTTTGTCGGGTTTATCGGATTTCGTTCCCTCCAAACTAGTTTAACGGATCGCTCCCTATGGTGCTGACCGTATCGGGTTATGTCCTCCACTAACAATTGTTTGTTTATCGTTAAGTTTGTCCCTACGTGGCATTAAGTGAGGGGTATTTTTTTCTCACCATGTTTGGTGCATTAATTCTTTATACACATTTCTTAAGTCGGTATAACGCTTTCTTAAACATTTCATCCTAAATTATACCCTACCATCCCCACCATCGGAAACCAACCTACATCTGAAACTACATCAAACAATTTATTACCTATGCAAAAATCAAGCATGTTGTGTGAATGGAGGGTCGTACAAGGGGACAAGAAGCAATCCGTATGAAGATTATCGTAAGTGATTTACCCATTGTTATTAGTTTCGTGTAAGTTATTGTATTAAACTATTTTATTTATTTTATTGCTCAGGGTGACTTTCTAGTGTTTTTGTCTAAGAGTAACCCATGGATGTGGTAAATTTTACAAGTCTCCTATGATCTTTAAAGGGTTTGGTTATGCTTTCGGTTGGGTAAATTGGCGCTGATGATATGATTCCTGACATATTTCTATAGTGGACGTAACCAGTATGATGAAAGAAATAGGGTTATCAAAATTCTTTGTATGGCCTTATATTATAAGAACACCTAACACGATTTAGATAATGCGTCTTACAGCAATTGCTTATTGATAAAGATGGCTTGTTGTAATGCTAATGTATGTTGATAAGTTTAAGGTATTGAACTCTATACTCACATTAGTTAATAGCAAATGTTTTGATAACAAGAGCCTTTGGGTAAGCTAGTAAAACTAATAGAAATGATATGGTTATAGGTAGTGAGGCAGCATGTTGATGTAAAATGAGGAATGAGTGGTTTGCATGAGGCCTTTTAAAAAGTTGTCAATAAAATTCTAAAAGAAAGGGTCAACAGCCAAGTAGAAAGAAGTAGGTGAATCAGTGATGATCTTGAGCTTTTCAAAAACTCCAACTTCACATTTATATCTGACAGGCAAAAGGTAATATTCATATCTATTTTTCAATTGTGTTGTATCTATTATAGTTGTCTTACATAATCTATTATATATTAGGGTGTGATACCAGCCATTGCAGAGACATTTCCTAGTGTAGAACATAGGTGTTGTCTCAAACATATCTATGATAATATGAAATTGTCTTGGAGAGGAAAATTGTACAAGGAATTATTATGGAAATGTGCCATGGCTACCACCATTCAGAAGTTTGATAAAAGAATGGAAGAAATGAAAAATCACAACATAGAAGCTTATGAATGGTTGAGGAAGATCCCACCACAACACTCGGCCAGGTCTCACTTTTTAGGTACAAATTGTAATATTCTGTTATTGTATTGCAGTAAGGGCTAGGTCTCATTTTTATGTTATTATATTGCAGGTAGGGCAAAAAGAAATATTCTATTGAATAACATGTGTGAATTTTTAAATAGGCAGCTTGTTGATGGGAGGGATAAGCCTATTTTAACTTGTCTTGAATACATAATGCTGCTAAAATCTTCAAGCTTATAGAAAAGGCTGCTGCAAAGTTGAAGGTAAGTTTATTGCAGAAAAAAACTTATAGTCTTGTTTTATAAATGCTTATAGTCTTGAATGATAAGTAGAAAATGTATGTCATTTTTATAGGTTGACTGGAATGGTAGTGACTTGTATCAAGTCAGTTGTCCTTGGGGTGATCAATTTGTGGTTAATATGACTGAGAGGGTCTGTAGTTGTAGGAAATGGGAGTTGAGTGGGATACCCTGCACACATGCAGTTGCTGCCATATGGGATATGGCAAGTAATGGGACAGATACTAGAATACCTGAGTCTTATTGCAATCCATGTCACTGGTTATCAACATGGAAAAAGATGTACAGGTTTAAAATTAATCCTGTAAATGGTCCACAAGCATGGAAAAAATCAGATGTTTCAACAACCATTATCCCACCAAAACCTCACCTACAGATTGGCAGACCACCAAAGAAAAGGAAAAAGAGTGCAGCTGAACTTGCAGATGAAATTATGAAGTCTAACAAGATGACAAGGTCAGGAAAGAGTGTAACTTGCAGTTTGTGGGGGGTGTTGATGGTTCACAGACCACACATACAACACAGACTACAGTTAGAAGAGGATGCAAGAGTCAAAAAAGTGGACATGCTGGTGCTGGTTGACAAGGGGATGGAGACGTACGTGTTGGTGGTTCACAGACCACACAAACAACTCAGAGTTCATTTTGAAGAGTCCAACATCCTAGTTTTCTTCATGCCTCACCAACCAAGATGACCAAGTCTTCTGCAAAGAGGGGTGGTCCTTAGTTTTTTTATGTCTTGTCAAAGACAATGTTTACTTTAGTACTTGTTATGTTTCTTTTGTATGTGTTGATCTCAGACTTTGTTTTGGTCCTTATCTGTCTGTTTTTTTTTCATGTTGGTCAAACACTAAACTCAAGTCTCTTTAATGTATTCTACTTGTTGGTTGAAATTGCAGTGTTGTTAATGCATGTCTTTTTTTACTCATTTTGACTAGTTATTGTAAATGCTAAGTTTGGTGTTAGTTAGACCGTTGATGAAAATTTATGACAACTAACCAAAAAACCTGTACCCTGCATTTATCAATTCATTCAATACAATACCAAATTCATGTCATTACCAAAAGATCTTCATTTCATTGATTGACTTAGAAAAAGGAGTTCCCTTACAATAAGTCATTACCCTACGCATCTTCATTCATTACTAAAGCCTATCAGAACCCAGAACAAAGTACAATTGCTAAAAGCCTATCACTTAAAAACTAGGAAAACAACAAAAAAAACCCAACTGAACACCAACATCATCTTCAATCTTTTAGCTTGAACACTACTTTCCTGAACTTGTCCTTGTAGGTCATTCATTGATCTTAATAGACCTGGAATAATTTGAACGGATCTTGGACACATAGGAGGATCATACCAATCAATAATCCCATGATTAGCAACCTATTAGAAATATAGAAAAATTAGGTCAAATAATTTAGTGGTTTTTACAAGATAATTGATTACCCTTTTTGAACAACAATAAAATCGTCTTCCTGGGTTGGTTGGAGTCCATGAAGTTTTGATGATGCCAATCGAGTTGCAAATAGGACATCTCTCCCACAACAAGTGACTGGCTTTCCATTATTGAAATAATTCGAATTTGAATCATAAGCGAATGAATTTTCATTTCTCGAAGCACAAAACGAACAAAATCTACCTTTTAACGGGCCTTCACACCCACAACAAGTGACTGGCTTTCCATCGCTATAAGTGCAATTTAAACAAGTTCCATCTAGAAGATTAACACCACACTGTTGGCACGTACATAGATAACACTGGTTCACAAGGGGTTGTTGTATGGTTCAATAGACACACATACAACACAACTACAGTTAGAAAGGATGCAGATTCAAAAAGAGGTGGACATGCTGGTGCTGGTTGACAAGGGGATGGAGATGTACGTGTTGGTGGTTCACAGACCACACAAACAACTCAGAGTTCATTTTGAAGAGTCTAACATCCTAGTTTTCTTCATGCCTCACCAACCAAGATGACCAAGTCTTCTGTAAAGAGGGGTGGTCTTAGTTTTTTTTATGTCTTGTCAAAGACAATGTTTACTTTAGTACTTTGTTATGTTTCCTTTTGTATGTGTTGATCTCTCATACTTTGTATTTGTCCTTAGCTTTCCTATTTTTTTTTTCATGTTGGTCAAACACTAAAAACCCAAGTCTCTTAATGTATTCTACTTGTTGGTTGAAATTGCAGTGTTGTTAATGCATGTCTTTTTTTACTCATTTTGACTAGTTATTGTAAATGCTAAGTTTGGTGTTAGTTAGACTGTTGATGAAAATTTATGACAACTAACCAAAAAACCTGTACCCTGCATTTATCAATTCATTCAATACAATACCAAATTCATGTCATTACCAAAAGATCTTCATTTCATTGATTGACTTAGAAAAAGGAGTTCCCTTACAATAAGTCATTACCCTACGCATCTTCATTCATTACTAAAGCCTATCAGAACCCAGAACAAAGTACAATTGCTAAAAGCCTATCACTTAAAAACTAGGAAAACAACAAAAAAAACCCAACTGAACACCAACATCATCTTCAATCTTCTAGCTTGAACACTACTTTCCTGAACTTGTCCTTGTAGGTCATTCATTGATCTTAACAGACCTGGAATAATTTGAACGAATCTTGGACACATAGGAGGATCATACCAATCAATAATCCCATGATTAGCAACCTATTAGAAATATAGAAAAATTAGGTCAAATAATTTAGTGGTTTTTACAAGATAATTGATTACCCTTTTTGAACAACAATAAAATCATCTTCCTGGGTTGGTTGGAGTCCATGAAGTTTGATGATGCCAATCGAGTTACAAATTGGACATCTCTCCATTGTTGTTACTTTGTGTGTGTGTAAATTGTTTCAGGGATAAAAAGTGTTGTGAGGGCTGTATGAAGCCCTAAATCTTATAAACACATTTGCAGGGATGGTGAGACAAAAATACCCCTCACTTAAATGCCACGTAGGACAACTTAACGTGATAAACTAACAATTGTTAGTGGGAGGGACCAAATCCGATACGGGTCAGAACCATAGGGAGAGGATCCGTTAAAATAGTTTGGGAGGGACGAAATCCGTTAAACCCGACAAACCACAAGGACGATTTTTGCAATTAACTCTATTAATTATGTGTTTGTGGTTTTTAATGACTACTGAGTTAACCAAACATGTTGAGCACCTCACAATCTCACATGCTGACATGGATGGAAGATATTCTTGAGCTTTGTTGGGTAAAAATATTAATTTTAATTTTTGAGCTTGTTAATGTGACCATCTATAATATAAATGCATAATGTTTTATATAAGTTTAATACCTAAAATGTCTTAATGTCGTTTAGGTTTGTTAGGGATCACAAGCTTAATCAAGCTTTATATGTGAAGCTCGGGCTCGAGCTCGATTAATAAATGAGCTGAAACTTAGGCTAGGCCTCATGTCAGCGAGCAAAGTACCTTCCACCTTTTCCAACATCGAATCAAACTGGGCTTTTTCCACACTTCCTCTAGGATCTCGTCTA
>BQNB010007057.1:16878-28627 GCA_026074375.1 Tanacetum coccineum
AATAGCTAATGAACGATGAAAAGCTAGAACGAAACGAATCTCAATCTAAACTTATTTAAATGCTTATTTGATCTAAACTTATTTGATCTAAACTTATAAGCTAAAAAAATAGCTTATTATTTTCGTTATTATTTCCTTAAGAAGCTCATATAATAAACCAGAAATAAGCTTATGAAAAACTTATTGTCGATAAGCTCGAATTAGAAGAAAAGAAAGAAAAATAATCCACGAGTAAATAGAATCCAAACACCAACTTCATTTCCTTAGTAATAGGCTCAAACGAATTACAATATGCTGTTACATAAACTCAAAATAAGCTGAAATGAACTTTTAAAACAATAAGCTAAATCTAAACTACTAAGCTAAAAAGTAGTAAAAAATGAAGAAAATGTGAAAAACTCCTCCCTTAAAGTTGTGGGGAATGTGTGTATAAATAAGATTCCAAAGGGTCAATTTTGTAAATTCCGCTAAATGATTGTCAAGTTGATGAGCCAATTATTAGCTTGTAGGCATGCTCCCTCGGATTGCCAATACGCATAAATGAGGATCAACCGTTGAGTATGCGACACGTGTAATTCTTGACTGCCTAAGTTGTACGCATTAACTATCATCCATTGGATCATTTTTTGTAGTAAACTCAATTGCAATTTGAAGAGTAAACATTGCCTTTCCACGTGTCCTTATACTACTCGCCCATCCCTTTATAATGGAAAGTCACGTGACCATTTTTTGAATTATTTAAAATGCATGTGAGGTGACGTCATCCACTATATCTCAACTCATTATATTTGCAAACATTAAAAATGATTTGTGTTTTATTATTTATGATGGGCCGAGTATTGAGCTAGTAAAATTATGGGCTGGCCCGGCCCATTAAATGGGTTACGGGCTGGCCCAATAAGATCCGAGGGCACCGATGGACTCGTTTTCTCGCGCTCTTTCTAATGGCATGCTCAGGGACTTTTCACGACTTCATCTTAGCTTTGAGTAAAATTAAACTTGACCAAATTGAGCCCGATAACTCCCGTTTTTGCACCGTTTTCAATCTTTTTACCTGCAAGACATAAAAATACCAAACAAATATATTTGCAATATAATTAAGCATATTTTAGTATTTTTAGACCAATTAATAGTGCTTTCCGGGTTACAAAAGATGTGTGTTTTAGCACTCATCAAGGTGCATTACCATTCTTTATGACTTCCCATAGAGAATAATCAACCATCTGGATGTACTGTTCTATCCTCATCCTCCAAAGCTCATACTCACCTGGTTTGAGCATAGGCACTTTTGATGCAACTACCATATGTGCCGAGTCTTGATCCATGTCTTCTTAGCAAAGTTTCTCAAAGTAACAAGCTCTGATACCACTTGTTGATCCCACTTGAATGGATCTTTAATTCCTTAGCTTGTGTAAGGTTTAGTTATGCAAGATAAATCTTACACAACTATGATAGAAACTTTGTAAAATATATCAAAGACTATGCGGAATCTAATCTTTGATCAATAAGAAGAATATGCAATATAACTGTAATTCTAATGAACACACAGATTAACAAACAAAGCTTCAATATATTAATACGAATACTCTAACTAGTATTAGGGTTACAAAACCTTGAAGCTATAACGATATCAAAACAAAAGATTTCTAGATTTATCTAACTCTATGCCCTAGGACCTCCTTTATACACCAAGGAGTCCCTCACCGTCTAACAAATATTTTCCTAAGTTATCATGATCTTCTAAACAAATAACTTATACGTATCTTTTATAAAAATATCTCATACATATCATATAAGCAATCTTTATCTTTTCTCTGGGCAATCTTTATCCATCCCTTAACAGTAGAAACTCTTTAACAGTCTTAATCTTTCAACAGTTGTAACTTTGTACTAGCAGCATTAACTTTGAACAAGCAGTAGTAACTTATACACCAGCAACATTAACTGTGTACAAGCAGTAGTAACTACTTAGAATATTTTCTTCAATCTTCACCAGTAGTACTAACTTTACTCTAGCAGTACTAACATATACTAGCAGTAGTAACTAGCAGTACTAATATACACTAGCAGTACTAAGTTACACTAGCAGTACTAAGTTACACTAGCAGTAGTAACTAAGTTACACTAGCAGTACTAACTACTTATCATATTTTTCATTATCTTTGTGCTAGCAGTAGTAACACATATCTTTGTGCTAGCAGTAGTAACACACACCTGAGCAGCAGTAACTCTAAGATCATCAAGAAGTCTTTTAATCCCAACAATCCTACCCTAAACTTGATATTTATCTTCAAAATCACCAAGTTTCTTTATTAAAAGCTTCATTAATCACCAGGAGGATGCTTCTAAATACTTAATTGATTATGAGTTACATTGTGATGAGCTTAAGAAGCTGATAACACATTTCATTCCAATGATCAGCTTGCAGCTTCTTATTCAGCATTTTTGTGATTGTAGCAGGGTGTACAGGATATCCTTTTCCTAACCCAACATAAAGACATGCAGACTTTGAAACCTCACAAAGTGTACTCCACAAGAATCAAATAGCTTCCAAACCAACACTTTGTTTCCTTGTAGATTCCTCCACACTAAATCTTCTACATGATGTTCAAACATTGTCTTTAGATCACCCCATAGCTTTAACTAATTTCTACAAAGTTTCCAAATCTTCCCTGTCAAAGCTTTTAAGCATCTGAATAAAGGCAAAGTACCTCTTTGAACTTCCATCAGCTCTTATAATTTGATAGTACTAGATCTTTCCTTCTTTAAAGATTCTTGTAGACAACATGCATTGGAAAGCTTAGCATCAACTGCTACTTACTCCCCCTTCATCATGAATAATTATTCCATTAGACTTTGAAGTTTAGTAGCTGTTTCGTTATCCTCATCCACCTTCTGCTATCCTTTTCCTTCTCTTGCTCTAGCTCAACTCCTGCTCTCTTTAACTACTTTCTTCTCTTGTTTCATGCCTCTATGGGAACCCCCAAAATCGGAATATATTCGGTCATGGTCATGGGGGTAACCACGTCTAACATTCAAGACCTCTAGGATTTACAAGTCACAACAAAACATAAAGTCTTACAATACGGTGCTATGACAACACTATCAGGAGTTATACGCGGGCCCACAATTTAAGTACCATACATGACATAAGTTTAGACACGACAAAGTTTTTAAGTCACATGACTTGACCAACAAGCACCATTTTCAAACAACACAAAAACGCCATAGCCACTTGATATCCATCGAGCCTTCCAACCTTCAACGTTAAGCTTTATTACCTGAGATTACACATGAGAATAACGTCAACAAAAGTTGAGTGAATAACATAGGGGTTTCAATAAATAACATAGGAACAGGAACTCAAGTATTAGTATTTCATGGGGTAAAAAATCAAGTATTATTGCACTAAGTACATGACAGTGCCAGGAAACCCTATAACCCAGTGATCCCCCAAATGTTAATGTTATTCTTGCAACTACCTCAAGTATTTGAAATGTAAAATGCTGACACAACAGGCTAATCCAATACCTTAATCACCGACGGACGGGATAGTCAGTCCCCATGGATCCACCCATAACATTCCGCAGCTCACTAACGTGAGTTTAACTAGTTCAAGGATTTCCTGGGCAAAACAACTATAGCAAAAGGGACTTTAGGCAAAATAATTCAGGTAGCAAACAGATTGACAAAAAATCAATGCTTGTGTTACCATCATGTTAATCTCACCCCGCAATTTAAAACGAGTATCATGGAAATAGGGGGCTATGTAACCCTGTTAGTCAATAGATGAAAATGAACAAAAGAAACAAGAAGAATCTCGAAGCACCACAAACTCACTAGACCTAAATAGTAAAAACAATGTGTGTCACTACACGCCGACTCATGAAATACATAACACATGAAGTAAAAGCATATGTAATTAACATATAAATATGTTTTGGAGTATTTACAACTCTATGTTTACTGTCAAAATGAAAGACAACATGAAAAGGAAAAAAAAAATAAATATGTTTATTTCATACAAACTTACAAGTAATCTTCAAAAATTTGCTTTATAAATAGTTACGGATCATGGTATTGTGCAAAGGCATGCAAGTCGCGCGCAAACTAAACCAACACTAAATTTTCATCACTTAGACCCTACCTACTGTAATACAACAAGGGTAATATAGAACCTCAAACTCATGATTAAGATCGTTACCCCAACTCATCACCCTATTTAAACTCTTTTTTTCCACCCAAGAGTTTATGAGATAAAGAACCAAAATTCTGAAAACCTTCGCCTTAACGAGACATAAACTCAAAAATTTACAAAGGCTACAAGGTGGGGATGCTTTTAACCAATTGAAAAAGCTTCTACTCTTTTACCTATCCAAAAAGTCCAGCCACACCTTTCAAACAATTACCAATCAACGGAAATGAAGTTTTATTAAGTAACCGTACTACAAATTAGACTGATGAAACGTTAATTTGACAATTGCCGTTTAGCCATAAATAATTTATCCGTAATAGATTTTAATGGATCAAAGAGAGATTCTATTTTACCTTAACCTACTGGGAGAATTTATAAAATTACCCATTTTCACCTTTAAAAACCCAAGACTTTTACAACGTTTTTTTGACCATGTATGTCCGGAGTTCTGACCCATTTTAGTAAAACGGCCCCCATTTACTCCATCCGGGACAAACTTCCATTGAGCATCCAACTCACCACATACACTAATACATCAGTAGGGCATCCATTTTTAAAGGAAATGACTGTAGAGTTTTAGAAAATTGGGCAGCCCTGTCCTAATTACACTAATTTCCATGTGTTTTCCTAAGCCTAAATCATTACTAATTCACTCTAAAATCCAAACACGCAAGCCTCTACCTAGCCACAAACTCAATACCATGATCATATGACTCAAAATTCAGTAGTTCTTATCATAAAAATATCATTTTTAATTTACAAAAAATTAGGACTCAAATTAATTACAATCAATGTAATGCATAAATGAGAAAATTCAATCCAACAAGAGGGGTCAAAAGAGTACCAAATATTGGTACTCTTTTTGACCCCTTTTGTTGATTGAATTTTCTCATTTTATGCATATACATTGATTGTAATTAATTGGAGTCCTAATTTTTGTAAATAAAATTGATATTTTTATGAAGAACCTACTGAATTTTGATGTCATATGATCATGGTATCGTTTGTGGGACTGGTAGGGCTTGGTGTTTTATTTAGAGTGAATTAGTAATAGATTTAGGGGCTTAGAAAACACATGAAATAATTGCTGAATTTAGTACAGGTCATGCCATTTATTCTAAACTCTACAGGTCCCATTTCTCTTTTAAAAAATGGATGCCCACTGAAGTATAGTGTATGTTGGTGAGTTGGATTCTCAATGGAAGTGTCCTAAAGATAAATGGCGGCCGTTTTACTAAAATGGGTCAAAACCGGACATATGGCCAAAAACGTGTAAGAAGTCTTGGGTTAAAAGGTGAAAATGGGTAATTTTATAAATTCTCCCAGTAGGCTAAATTAAAATAGAACTCCTCTCTTTGGAATCACATTAAAAGCTATTACGGATAATTAGTTATGGCTAAAACGGCAATTGTCAAATTAACGTTTCAAAAGTCCAAATTTGTAGTCGGTTACTAAAACTTCATTTCCCCGTTTGATGGTAAAAGAATAAAGGTGAGGGCCTGGGACTTTTTGGATAGGTAAAGAGTAGAGCTTTCAAATGGTAAAAGCCTCCCACCTGTAGCCTTTGTACATTTTGAGTTATGACTCGATCAAGGCAAGGTATTCCAGAATTTTGGTTTTATTCATAACTCTTGGGTGAAAAAGAGTTTAAAATAGGGTTGATGAGTTGGGTAACGATACATTAATCATGAGTTGAGTCATATTACCCTTGTAATACAGTAGGTAGGGGTCTAAGTGATGAAAATTTAGTGTTGGTTTAGTTTGCGCGCGACTTGCAAGCCTTTGCACATACCATGATCCGTAACTTTTATAAAAGCAAATTTTTGCAAGATTTCTTGAAGTATGTATGAAAATAACATTTTATTTTATTTTCCTTTCATGTTGACTTTCATTTTGACATAAACATAGAGTTGTAAACTCCAACATATTTATCATGAATAATACATTATTTTATCATTCATGAGTAGAAGTATTTCATGATGTCGTCGTAGAGACACACATGTTTTGTATCCTATTATAGGTCATTGGGTTAGTGTGCTTCAGCTTCTTCCTGATTTCTTTGATCATTTTCATCTCTTGCTAACGGTGAGTACATAGCCCCCTTTTTCCATGATACTCGTTTAAATTGCGGGGTGAGATTACATGATGGGAACACAAGCATTGATTTTTATCAAACTGTATGCTACCTGAAATTATTATTGCCTAAGTCCCTTTCTGCTAGTTGTTTGTCCCCGAAATCATGAACTGTTAAATCACAGTTAGTGAGCGCGAATATAATGGGATTGATCCATCCGGACTGACTATCCCCGTCCCGTCATGATTAAGGTTTGAATAGCCTGTGTCGCATTTACATTTGAAATACTTGAGGATAGTTGCAGACACTTACAATGTGGCTCATGAGTAAGGTTTTCGGTGTCATGAACTTAGAGCAATAATACTTGAATTTCCCCCATGAAACGTACTATAGACTTGTGTTCCTGTTCCTATGATATTTGATTGGGAAACCTAGGTTATTCACTCAACTTTTGTTTGACGTTTTCTCAATGTTTAGTCTTCATGTAATAATGCTATAACATTGAAGTGATGGAAGCTCGATGGAGTATCAAGTTGATGGGCGTTTTGTTGTGTTGTTTTGAAATGGTGACTTGTTGGTACAAGTCATGTGACTTAAAAACTTGTCGTGTCATAAACTAATGTCATGTATGGTACTTAAATTGAGGGCCCGCGTAAACACTGATATTTTGTCAAGTCACCAAAGCATGATTACAAGATTGTTCAAAAATAATAAAACAAATGGTAAAGAATTAAAACACACATGCCACTCCTAATTTGCGGGAAAAGTAAATTGAGTTGCCTCCCAAGAAGGGCTTTTCTTTATTAACGAGTCTTGTAGCTAGACTCGAAGCCACACATCTTTACCTGACTTCTCCTTCATCATCTAATCCAGTTACATATTTAGGGCCTAACTCTAAACATTCCTTGTAGAACCCCAATATCTTACTCATTACAAAGTTAACTCCTCTTCTCTTGTCGTCCTTGTTCCTAAGATAGACCGATTTTGTGTGTTCCTTTTCTAGGTCCGACAACGAGTTGTATTGTTCTATCTTATGGGGAATTTTATAGGCAACTTCATTATTTTTGTTGGTGAACCTAACTACTCCTTCAGGTAGGTCGTTAGTAATGTTGGATATTTCAATAAAAGGCCTCCCTAATACTACTTGTGACAACCTAGGGTCTATGATCAAGCTAATATCCTCGACAATCATGAAGTCTACCATATAGGTGAAGTTTCCTATGAAAATATGCATTCCTTTAATCCTTCATGTGAAATTACAAATTCCTCCATTCGTATTTTCCCTAGGGTTAAGTTTTCTTCTCATGATCCAATTATATATCATTCGGGTCATGTTGGGATTAAAATCCATAATCCTTCTTAATGCTGTTTGGAGTTACTGCTGCTCTTATTGATGTTAATGCTGCTCAATCAAAGTTAGTGCTGCTGGAAGAAATTCAATGAAAATTATTCCAAGTGTTTAAGACTGCTGGTGAAGTTATAACTGTCAGTACAAAGTTACTACTGCTAGAGGAAGTTACTACTGCTAGTGGAAGTTAAGACTGCTTAGAGATAAAGACTAGAAAATATGCTAAGTAGTTACTACTGCTAGTACAAAAGTTACTACTGATGGTGTAAAGTTACTACTGAAGAGTTAATGCTGCTGGTAAAGAAGTTAGTACTACTGAGTTAGCTAGTGCTGCTTATGTGATTTATATGAGATATTTTGGTAAAGGATATGTATATGTTATTTGTTTAAAAGATTTGATATACTTTGGAAAATATTGTAAGCCGTTTAGGACTCCTTGGTGTATAAAATAAGGTCCTAGGGCATATAGTTCTATGTACCAAACCAAAAACCAAAAACGAGTCATTCATAGAATTATCATAGCTTCAAGGTCTTTGTAACCCTAATACTTTGAGAGTATTCGTATTATTAATAATATTGGAGCTTTTGTTTGTTGAATTATATGTTCATATAATTACTGTTTCATTCATAATTCTTCTTAGTATTAAAGATTAGATTTCGCATAATCTTTAATACACACAAAGTTTCTACCATACTTGTGTTAGATTTATCTAATATAACTAAACCTTAAACAAGCTTAAGGAATTCAATCTATTGAAGTAGGACCAACAAGTGGTATCAGAGCTTGTTGCTTTGAGAAACTTTGCTAGAAGATATGGATCAAGATTCTACACACATGGTGGCTGCATCCAAAGTTCCCATGCTCAAACCAGGTGAGTTTGAGTTATGGAGAATGAGGATTGAACAATACATCCAGATGATAGACTATGCATTGTGGGAAGTCACAGAGAATGGTGCATCCTTGCCAAAAACACAAGTTGTGGAAGGCGTTACAACATTGTTGCCCGTTACATCTGCTGAAGATAAGGCTCAAAGAAGATTAGAGGTGAAAGCTAGAAGTACTTTAATGATGGTCATTCCCAATGAACATCAGTTAAAGTTTAACTCTATAAAGGATGCTAAGCTGTTGCTGGAAGCTGTAGAAAATAGATTTGGTGGGAATGCAGCTACTAAGAAGACTCAAAGAAATCTCTTAAAGCAGCAATATGAAAACTTCACTGCTCCAAGCTTAGAGATGCTTGATCAAACCTTTGATAGGCTTCAAAAGCTTGTGAGTCAGTTGGAGCTTTTGGATGAAAAACTTTCACAAGAAGATGTTAATCAAAAGTTATTAAGAAGCTTGTCACCTGAGTGGAACACACATGCTGTTGTGTGGAGGAATAAAGCTGAGTTAGAAACAATGAGCATGGATGATCTCTATAACAACCTCAAGGTGTATGAACCAGAAGTCAAAGGGATGTCTAGCTCAAGTTCAAGCACACAGAACATGGCTTTTGTGTCCTCTTCAAATAACAACACTAGCAGCTCTAATGAAGCAGTTAATGCTGCTCATGGAGTTACTACTGCTAGCACTCAAGTTAATACTGCTTACTCTACAAATATTGATAACTTGAGTGATGCTGTTATTTGTTCATTCTTTGCTAGTCAACCAAATAGTCCTCAACTTGCACATGAGGACTTGCAACAAATCCATCCTGATGACATAGAAGAGATGGATTTGAGATGGCAAATGGCCATGTTGACTATGAGGGCTAGAAGGTTTTTGAAGAATACAGGAAGGAAGCTTACTGTTAATGGCAATGAGACTATTGGTTTTGATAAGTCCAAAGTGGAGTGCTACAACTGCCACAAGAGGGGACATTTTGCTAGGGAGTGCAGAGCTCCAAGAAATCAAGACAACAAGAACAAGGAAAGCTCAAGAAGGAGTGTGCCTGTGGAAACATCTACTTCCACAGCTTTGGTGTCATGTGATGGTCTTGGTGGATATGACTGGAGTGATCAGGCAGAGGAAGGGCCTAATTATGCACTCATGGCTTACTCATCTTCAAGTTCTGACTCAGAGGTATCCAATGATTCAAATTGTTCAAAATCTTGTATGGAAACTGTTAAATTACTTAAATCTCAAAATGATCAACTATTAAGAGATTTAGAGAAATCTAGTTTAATGGTTTTAGGTTATAAAACAGGTTTAGAATCAGTGGAAGAAAAACTTGAATTTTATAAAAAGAATGAGTCTGTTTATGTAGAAAACATTAATGGCTTAAAATGGGATATTCAAGTAGGAGAAATAACTATTAGAGAGCTTAGGAAGAAGCTTGAAAAAATTCAAAAAGAAAAAGATAGCATTCAATTTAATGTAGATAAATTTGAAAATGCATCTAAAAGTTTAAACAAGCTCATAGAGTGTCAGATTGTTGATAATTGCAAGAAAGGTTTAGGCTATGAAAAATATAATGCAGTTCCACCTCCCTACACAGGAAATTTCATGCCTCCAACACCTGATTTGTCTTTTACTGGTTTAGATGAGTTTGTTAATAAGCCTGTAGTTGAGAACAGAAAGTCTGATGAAGAAGTGTCTAAGGTAGTTAGGAAGTCTGATGATTCCCCAATTATTGAAGATTGGGTGTCAGATAGTGAGGAAGAAAATGTGTCTCAAACTAAAACTGAGAAGAAAACAGTTAAGCCTAGTATTGCTAAGATAGAGTTTGTCAAACCTAAGCAACAAGAGAAAACTGCTAGGAAAACTGTTAAACAAGTTGAGAAACATAGGCAAAACACTCACAGTCCAAGAGGCAATCAAAGAAATTGGAACAATATGATGTCTCAAAAACTAGGAAGCAATTTTGAGATGTTTAATAAGGCCTGTTATGTGTATGGAAGCAGAAAAAGAGGTCAAGAACTCATATGCTAAAAAGATTAAGAAACGTTGGTGCTACATCTAGGGTAGAATCCTCTGGTGGTGAAGAAAGTTTGGATGATGATGCATCCAAATAGGGGAGTATTGATGATATTGATGTAGATGATGATATTACCCTGTTTAGTGTTCATGATGTGAATGTTAGTGCTGGTAAGGAGGAAGTAGTTGAAGTAATTAACACTGCTAAACTAATTATTGATGTTACTTAGGTTAGTGCTACTGGTGATAAAGTTAGTACTGCTAATGCTGCAACAACTGTTAGTGTTGCTACTACAACTACTGCTACAACTGTTGAAGAAATTACTTTGGCTCAAGCTCTAGCTGACCTAAAGAGCACAAAACCAAAAGCTAAAGGGATTGCTTTTAGAGAGCCTGGTGAATCTACAACAACAACAACAATACCAATATCTTCAAAGATTCAAGACAAGGGTAAAGCAAAAATGATTAAACCTAAACTTGTAAAGAAATTGTCAAAGAAAGATCAAGTCAAGCTTGATGAAGAGATTGCACTTAAATTACAAGCAGAGATTGATGAAGAGGAAATATTTACCAGAGCTGAAGAAGAAAAGATTGATGAAGCCAATATTGCTTGGAATGACATTCAAGCAAAAGTTGATGCTGATTACCAGTTAGCTGAAAGACTACAAGCTGAAGAACAAGAGCAGTTCACAATTAAACAAAAAGCCACATTGTTTAAAGAACTCCTAGAACAAAGAAGAAAACACTTTGTAGCTAAAAGAACAGAGGAGAAGAGGAACAAACCACCAACCAAAAAATCAATAGAAGAAGACCATGACTACTTACCTTAAGAACATGGAAGGTTGGAAGCACAAAGACTTGAAATCTAAAGACTTTGAAAGCTCTCAAAATTGTAAACATGTTTGTGGATTTTAGAACTGAGTTGGTGGAGGGTAGTTCAAAGAGATTAGGCACTGAGCTGGAATAAGAGGTCACTAAAAAGAAAAAGGTGGATGATGTTCAAGAAACAGCTAAAGTGGATAATGATCAAGAAGCAGCTAAGATTAAAGAGCCCATGAAAATTGTTTTTGATGAAGAGGAAGTAGCAATTGATGCTATTCCTTTGGATGTTAAGCCTCCAAGCATTGTTGACTGTAAAATTCACACAGAGGGGAAGAAAAGCTATTACCAGATAATCAGGTCTGATGGAAAGTCTCGGATGTACTTAGTCTTTAGTCATATGTTAAAAAGCTTTGA
>BQNB010007057.1:29990-40735 GCA_026074375.1 Tanacetum coccineum
AAAAACAAACACCCCCTTACCTGCTGCCATTGACGAACTCGAACCAAAACCCACCAAAACTCAAAATCAACCATTAAAACTTCAATTGAATATCAAATCAACACTAATGATCATTCCTAATATCACAAAGATCATCAATTGTAAGTCATCTCATCTATTTTCTTTCAATTTGAGTCTAGGGTTCATGATGAACACCAAAAATTGAAGTTGGGGATTTTTAATTTTTCTTTTAACTTTGTGCAATTAAGAGTACTAGGATACAATGTATAACTAATATGCTTCCCGTAGACATAGGATTTGCATACATTAGTAAAATTAAACGAAAAATTGATTTTGAACCAAAACCCTAATTTTATTTTCAAATCACTCACATTAGAAACACAATAAAATTGTTGTTATGCATTGTCAATACAACCTAAAAACGTTTTCAAATCTCATAAACAAATTTTGAGATACATAATTCATATGTATTTTTCGACTTGTTTGGTTGAGCAAAATCAAATTAAGGAGCGTTTGGGTTAACTCTTAGGATCTTATATTTAGGTCGAGTTAATCGTTACTCCAAATTGTTTGCATATAGGCACACACTAAACACAAACTCAAAACATCAATACATGTAAAAGTGATTAAAATATAACCTTGCTTATATCTTTCTAGGTAGCAATGCCTTGAGCTACCGGTCTTGATCATCAAAAGACACGAAACTACATACCCCAAATATCAAATAAATTTAATCAACCCTTACTAAATACAATGGCCAATCTTGAAAAATGATACTTTCATGAGGGGAGGGTTGTAAGTCCAAACTTTGAAAATATAAGTCATATTCGCGCTAAGTTTGAGTCAATCGGGTTTGATTGTTTGTTAGATATTAACGAACAAATTATACCTCGCTTTGTTCTTGAGTTCTACTGTCAACTCACTTTTGCCTACAATCCTGAGGGTCAATTCATTGTCAATTTTGTCATTCAAAATAAGTCTTTTTCCCTCACTCTTGAGGAATTCGGTCAAATTCTAAAAATCTCTTTTAAAGGTCATGCCTCTATCACCGAAATATGATCCCTTGACCATTTGCCGGTCAGTGTTCCAAGTAGAGGTCTCTATAAAACCAAAACCCCATCTCCAAGAGTCATTAAGTCTCTTATTCAAATTCCACGTCAAGGTCAAGAGACTCGTACCAAAAACAAGAAAACCATTGTCGTTGGTGAAAACAAAATTTTAACCCGAGAGATTCAAACTCATATGAAACCATGGGTTGAGATTATTCATGAAAATGCCATTTGTCAAGGAGGACATAGGGATCATGTCTCCGCTTGTCTTTGTCACATGCTCTATTGCATTGAGACATCCACTCTTTATAACCTAGCATTTTTCATTCTCAAAAGAATGGAAAAGACTCGATTCAAACCTAAGGAAGTCTTACCTTATGGTGTGCTCTTGACTAGGTTATTCAAACATGTAGTGTCCGTCTTTCCTGAGCTAGCTTTTAAACGTTATCTCTCACATGATCGAGCCATGCATCCGCTCGCTCCTCACTACGAGCGAAAGACACGAGTGGATCGTGGCAAGAAAAGACCTCGTGAGCCAAATGCTAGCTCCTCATCCTCTACTCTAAATCATCCATCGTCATCTCATCCATTGAATGATTCCACGCATGAAAATGATGACAAATCTTCTCATTCCAATCCTTCCTCTCTACCTTAAAATACTTCTTCCTTGTCAAACAATGTCTCTAGAGTCCCTCAAAACCCTCCTCATGAAAGTCATGACTTAAACACCCTTCTATCTGAAACCATAACTCTTCAAACTCAACAACGAGATGATCATCGAGATGGGTTAAGGTCAATTGGACAAACTCTCAAGAACATGATGGGAGGAAAATGGAAGTAAAGAGGTCGACATAACTTCTAAGTGATTGTTACTATTATTATTATTATTTCTCTTATAATACATTTTCCCTTTGAAGAACTAAAACAATGAATGATGACTTCCGTGAAGTAGGATGATCTTTAAAATGGTTTTATCATTCTATAAATGCCTTGCTAGTTGACAATTTGTGCTCTTGTGTGAATTTTATTAAGGCTTATAAAAATTGCATGCTTAAGATTAATGATTGATGCATTGTTAGTTTAGATTCACTTGATTTTTGACTGACATGAGATGTGATACTTCTGTGGGAAAATACTGGGAAAAATATGTTCTCTCCAGAAAATGGCCCCTGAATTCATCAGGCGGCCCCCTTATCAATCAGGGACCGCCCAACAATAAGGGACCGCCAACAGGAGGGAACATAAATTTCAAATTTCTATCTTTTTCTGTATCTTTGACCACCCTAGTCCTAGACTCTTGCTAGAACTTCCCTTTTTGAACACATAATTTCTTCAATCTTTATCTCTACCACCATGCTTTGCCATTTATTTTTATTATTTAAATCATCAATCTTCTTCATTATCATCATCCTTTTCACACTTGCTTCTTCTCCCACCTAAAATGTCCTCCTCAAATCATCACTCAAACCTTTTTAGAAAACCAAAAATGTCGATTCGTCAAGTGTGGAAACGTAAGACACCTCCTCCAAAATCATCACCTACTTGTCATAATGACTCACCTCCACCACCTCCAAGAAACACTCCTCGCTTTATCTCTCCACCTATGAACTACCCACAAAGAGATCGAATTATTAATTAACTCTATACCATCTCCACACTCATCGATTCTCAAATTCCTACACCACCCTCCTCACCCCTCTCATTGGTTCAACCTCCTACTCATGCTCAAATAGGATGTCATGCTAGCTTTTGTCATTGTTGTAGGTACTTTACCAACCACTTCCACTTATTAAGAAATGAAATTAATTTCATTCAATTCCTTGTCACACGTCTTATACCCCAATCACAAGCCCATCACCACAATGATTA
Organism: Tanacetum coccineum; assembly: GCA_026074375.1. NCBI lineage: Eukaryota > Viridiplantae > Streptophyta > Magnoliopsida > Asterales > Asteraceae > Tanacetum > Tanacetum coccineum. The sequence continues at coordinate 32,909 of BQNB010007057.1, forward strand.
ACCTTCCTCATCATTTTCACTCTTCAATTAATCACTCTCATGATTAATTTGTTCAAATAATTATCTCTTACCATTTGGGTGCCTCATCTCATGAAGTCAAAAATCATCTACTAGTTTACTTTTATTAGATGCTTTAATTATGTTATGTTATGATTGTCTTGTGTTGTATCTTCATATATTGTCTTACATGGCTATGTATGATCTTTTTAGAATTTGAATGAACTTTATTTATGAAGTGTGGATTATAATGTTGAGATATTTGTCATGCTATGTTGGTTTGCACTTATATTTCTAACCTTGTTTTGTAGCAAACAAACTATCATAAGATCGATCCATTGGTGCCCCGAACAAGGGGGAGCATACATCAAGGGGGAGTCTTTAATCGTTGATTTCTTTCTCTCTACTACAACTCGACGATCAACCTTTTTGGATTCGACAAAAGGGGGGAGAAATATAATTTAACTCATTAATAATTTATAAACTTTCAATTTTATACTAAATGAGTTTATGTTTTGTCATCATCAAAAAGGGGAAGATTGTTAATACAAATAATGTCTAAAAACGTTATTTATATTTTTCGACCTCTAGATGTTTTGATAATAAACAACATTGAAAACATTTACGATAAATTAAACTTTATAAATTACTAATCGTAAAATTCCATTTCTAAGATTAATCACTTAAGGTATGGACAAACAAATAATTAAACATGATTAGTGATCAAGAAAATAATTTTATTTCCTAAACCTTACATTTTTAAAAAAGTATTTTTACAAAAATATAAACACAAAATAATTTTTTATAAAAGAAATGTTTTATTAAATTATTTAATTTGAAATCAGATTTCCCCCCCAAAATGAAAGGTTCAAAATAGATAACACATTCCCACAAAAAGACAAAAAAAGAAGCTTAGTCTTCTGAGGCCCCCTTATAGGCCTGGGGCCCACTTATATATAGAGGGACCGCCGTCAGTGACAATGTTCTCTTTTTGTGCCTAAAATACTGGTCACCCCAACTGAAAAACACACCTCTTTGCATGAATTTTTTCAGATCTTTATTTTCTCTTCTTCCTTTCATTTCTAAAACACATAATCTTGATCACGAACATATCTATCTGGTTTCAAGATTACTTCTTTTTCCGCATTCTTCTTCTAATCAAGTGCAAGAGAAGAACAATCGTATTCTTCTACATACAATTTGTTATCAAGTGATATCTCTCTTCCTCCTCAAGATCACACATCTTCATTATATTTACTTTGTATTGTTGTGTAATTTGAATTGAGTGTACATCTAATAGTGTAAATTGTGTATTGATGTGATTTGGATTGTGTGTCAATCCAAAAGTATATATCTTGTGAGTGTATAAAGACTTAGTAAAGTCTAGATTGGTTCTAGCTAAGATTAGGACTCGACATCTAGCTTAGTGTCCGAAAAAAGAAAGTAGCGACGTGTAAACTGTTTTTTCTTCGCATAAGGGAGCGTGTTACCTAGTGAAATCTCGAAGTGGAATACTTTTTTTCTTTTTTCATATAGTTTCTAGGAAAAATATTAGTTTTTGTGTAGGGTCATTTTTCCAAAGTTTCATTTTTTAAAGAACGGGATTCGTTCCCGTTTTTGCTTTGACTCGTTTTTGGTCTTAACGAACTCCGTTTTCGATCTAGTTTTTTTTAACTTCGTTTTTAGTCACTTAGAACCCATTTTAAGTGAAAAATTCATTCTAGGGTTTAAATTGTGTAATTTAGGTTATTGACCCTCGTTTTTCGTGCCCATTTTAGAATTAAATTATTCTAGCTTTCGTTTTTAGGTTTTCTTTAATCGTTTTTGCATTTTAATTAGATAAATCAAATCCAAACCCTATTCTATTCAAACATCGATCATCAATTCGTCATTCGATTTTCCATTCAAGCCTCGTTGGGACATAACGACCCGGGAATTATACTTCCGGTTACATATATATTTTATTTAAGTGAATTTTGAATTCTTGCCTTGGTCAAAGGCAATTGGTTGAGTGTTTGCTTATATATTATATATATACTATTGAACGAATCAGAAGGCTTTCGAAGAACAATGAAGCCAAAATGGTTATTTACAATGCTTTGCCTAGAAAAGAATATGAACGAATTTTCATGTGCAATACGGCAAAAGAAATTTGGAAAACTTTGTTAATCACCCATCAAGGTAATAACCAAGTCAAAGATAATAAGATCGACCTTTTGGTTCAATAATATGAACAATTCGTCATGTCCGAAGACGAATCTATAGATAGTGCATTTGCTAGATTTAATACTATTATCACTAGTCTTAAAGCTCCTGATGAAGGTTATTCTAGTAAGAACTACGTAAGGAAGTTTCTTAGGGCTCTACATCCTAAATGGAGAGCAAAAGTTACGACGATTGAAGAGTCGAAAGACTTAACATCACTATCTCTTGATGAGCTCATTGGAAACCTCAAACTCCATGAGATGATCATCAAGAAAGATTTCGAAATAGTCAAAGCAAAAGTTGAAAGGAAATCTCTTGCTTTAAAGGCTAAGGCATCACATAAAACCTTCTTATATTATTTCCCGCTCCTCACTCGAACATTAGCACCCCAACCGAATATTTGTTGGATAGCCTAAAAATAAAGAGAATAATCCATTAATAACAGAGCAAAGATATACATGCATGGGTCAGATACTATATTAGGAAGAAAAGACACTTGAATTTATATGCACATCATTTGTTTGACACGACAAAATAAAAATAAACACGTTACCGAATTATCAGTGGCAAACAACCACTACATAAATAACATGTGCAAAAACAATATATGAAATACATGGAAAAATGTACTACCACACACTGATGCTTGATAATGTAAAGTATTACCGCTACAAATGAGTAGCATACTGGAAAACATAATTTCATATATAAGAACATATCGCTAATTAAATCTAGAACTTTAAAGACGATAAAAAAATTATTCAAACTCTAAAAATCTAACAATATATATAAGAGTGCAATTCTATTTCGACACATCCAAATAAAATTCACCTATGATAATTATAATCATACAAAAACATCCTGACATTAGCACGCCCTGTTGGGTCAAGCGATGACAACGTTTGCATTTTTTTGAAACTGTCTTTATCATATACATTAACGAATAACATAAAAGACCTATTTTCCCCAACCAAAAAACAACCGATGATAGTTACGAAAGCAGCAACCATAAGCACATCTTATACACAACATATAAAATTAGCATTTATAACCAAATATTATACCTCAAGAAATACCAAGTGTTTATTCAAATGTCACAAACCAAGAAGCACTTATTGTTGGGCCAATTCAGTGCCCGATGATCTTTCACTTAGGATTTGAATAAAATATAACCAATGTGTAAATAACCTTTAACCTTTCAAGGTCACTTAGTGAATAGTCGCTCAGTGAGTTACCTTCAAGATGCGCAGCCTGAGTCTACAAGAAAGACTCTAGCATTCAGTGAGGCGGTACTCAGTGAATGAAGCCTGAGCCAAAGAAGAAGGTGATGGGTTCAGTGAGTTGTGGCAATAGACTCACTGAGCCCCATACGATCTCCAACAACTAGAAGACCCTGAAGACAAGAGACTGAAGAATAGGCGGGATAGTTTGAAAGCAGATAAGTCCAAGCTCTTATCTCCTGAAGTCAACTTATCCTGAAGAGGGTATAAGACAAGTTCAGTGTCAGGACTGAACTTAGAAAGAGCATTTGTCCCATACCTAGAATAGAAATTGTAATAGAGACAAAGCTGTACAAATGTACTAGCGTATTAGGATTGGGATTAGTGCTTACCACCCATGTGGGTGTGACCCTACCTAGGTAGTATAAATAGAACTCTTGTAACGGAGTAGATGTCAAGTTTGTGCATTCAAAGTCGTAACTTTCACAAACACACATCTACTCCTCCAAATCTACTAAGTCCCTGAGCAAGCTCAGTTGGTTAGCATAGTAGTTAACTTTGCATAACACTTTAGGTTTATGCAAAGTTATTAGTGAGGAGATCACACACACACACACATTGTCATTCAATCCCCATTGTAGTTCCGCATACAATGGGGTATAATTCTTAATAAAAAGAGTTAGACATTAAAAAGTTAATTTTGTGTCTTTTACTTGCTATTTACATTTACGTACACAAATCTTTTCAAAACAACAATTAGTTTACTTTACTTGCATGTCATGAGTTAGTTAATAATAACTTTGTAGTTATTGTTCACCAACTAAGTGAGAACAACAGATGCAAACTAAGCAAATTACTAATTTATTATTTTAATTATAACCCAAACAAATAAAAAAATGCATTTTTGAATACATATTTATAAAGCATAATTTTGTATAAATTAAATAGTTATATTGAACAACGAAAAAACATTGCTTAGTAAAATATTTAGCATCACAATTTTATAATGAAAAACATTAACATTAGTTAAAAAGTTAAAATATGCGACGTCAAATTTTTAACATCTATAAATTCATTGTCACAAAAATGTAAGAAATTAAAAAATATTATTCGTCGAAATTTTTTATTTAAAGTACCCGTCGCCGCAACGCGCGAGTAACCTGCTTGTAGAATATAATGGAAGTTTAAACACGTTTAAAAACAAGTATACTAATTCAAACAACTTAAACAAAATAAATATATTAACGTTTTTAACGTTTAAATTTTTTACTAGAAATGAATCAAAAAATTTACTATGATTCTTTGGGAAATAACAATATAGTTAAATAGCGAAGTGTAGTGATCTTGTCACTTTCTTAAACAAAAACCACAATTGTACGTTTAAGAAAGAACTATGATAACCTCTGAATATCTTTAGAGACTTAGTTCTAGGAAGAGTAAATACTCTTGTAAATTATAACAAATTAATTGTACGAGATAAATTTACTCATTTACCACATTCTATTTTGAGTAAATTGCATAAATCGTCATTTAAGTTTGGTCAAATTGCATGTTTCGTCTCAAACGTTACCAAAGTGCAAGGATCGTCCCTGTGGGGAAGCCTTTGGTGCAGGTATCGTCCCTGTGGGGACGATACTTGCAACAAAAGTTTCAACAAATGTTTCTCCATAGAGACGATGCTTGCACCAAAAGTTTCCTCAGAGGGACGATCTTTGCATTTTCGTAACGTTTGAGATGAAACATGCAATTTGGTCAAACTTTAAGGACGATTTATGCAATTTACTCTTCTATTTTATAGGCAAAGACGAGGTGGATAGCTGTGGAACAATAAAGATGCGTGAAGCATTTAACTAAGAAGGTACACCGCTACCTTACGCTTACATCATCTTCTATTTTAGGAACGCGACCAATCCTAATTTAAGAAAAAGTGTTGGCGACTGTTTTCCTTTTTTTACGCAAACTCTTGTATTTCGTTTATTTGATAAATACCTTTCACTTATATTTTCAAGAAAGTTACTGTCTATTTATTTAAGAGTTTTTGATACATTTCTTCAGTATTCATGTTTGTCTTTGTGGTGAGGAGATCAAAATAGATTCAGTGAGTTATTGTTTTTACTCAGTAAATTCATCATCTTTTTCTTGGTTTATGGACTTCACAAGCTGATCGAGTTCGGCCTCACGAAGTGCTGAGTTTCTTTAGACTCTAAAGAACTCCGAAGATGCCTTCCTGAATGTTTTTGACAATCAGGGACTGTGTTTGCTTTAAAATTTATTTTATTCAAATCCTATTCGAGGATCATTAACACTAAATTGACCCAACATATTTGATAAGAGTGTAATTGTTCATAAAAGCGATTCTTATTTTTCTAGTCAAATAATTAACCTTGATCGTTTTTAATGTCTCGATCTCATGAAGTTACATAGTTTTTAGTTGATTTGAAAGGATTTGATGCCTAAAGATGCATCAGAATTCATTTTGTTGTTGTATATAAAGTGGTTATATTGCTTGTGACCAAGACATGCATTCATTTAAACTCTTTTTTTTTTATGCAGAAGTTCTTAAATATGTATAAAAAGCGGCGATTTTATATTCCCTCTAACACTTAGAGCTTTCGACACAGTGTGTGTTGGGTGGCGTTTTCTCTCTAAGCGCAACCGGACGAAGCCAAGACCACATTGGATGTGGCGATTTCGGCCCTGGCGCCGTCGTCGCCAGCTCAAATGGTCTGGTTTTTCTTTTGTGTTTTTTGTTTTGTTTATTGTATTTATGTTTTAGTGGGCTATGTGTGGCCAGAGAGCGTCTCATGGGACCAAAGATACTAGGGAGGGGTGTATTTTGTGTTGTGGTGGATTCGGGTCTTATGAGAAAAAATGTTAATGTGACGACACTTTTCTCACGACACCAATGATATCTAGCACTCTTAGAATTATCATATCTCCTAGGTTTTTTTTGTTTTTAAGTATTATACCTCATAGTTAGCTAAATAGTGTATTAACAAAACTTAAGACTTATATGGTAAATTTTTGAGATTAATGTTATCAGAGATTTATCACATAGAGATAATCTTATAATAATAAAGTTTTTCAATTACTATTGTTTAGTATTTTCCTTAAAAAAGGGAAGTAATGGACTACTTCCAATTAGAGTGGTAGGAAATCCTATGCAACTAAAAGACTGAGTTAAAGCAAAAGCACTTCAATAATTCACCACTAAATAATCAATCACCCCCTTAACTTTATCAAAAGTAACACCATTGCTTAAAGAAATATGAATAAAGCCACATGTGATGGAAATCCCACTAAAATAAGCCACTTTATCTTCCTATATATTTCACCACCACCTTTGTTCTATGTTCAGCCATATGAAGAACAAGACCATCAAAAAACCATAGAAACCAGCCCTTTTAAAATCTTTCTTTTGAAAGATTTTATTTTTTGGTGTGAAAACCTCCTAAAGATGGACCCTTTAAGGATACATGCTTACAAGACTAGAGCAGCCAAGAAGCACAAGGGGCAACAACTATTGAACGATTTCATCTTGTACTCATTGACTGCATTAGCATGTACCTCGTTTTGTTCTAGTCCCTTGTGGTATCCTCCGTTTTGTGCTACTTTCAATGTCTTTTTCTTCTTCTCACTTCCAAAAATTACGTCGTTTTTCTTCACCAGCAAGGCTTTGTTCATCGTGGGCAATCTCATTGTCATTTTCCTATTAGGAGAATCAAAGTTTTTTGCCTCTAAGTCTAAGGATTGCAATGATGTTTCTCATGATAAATACGAGTGCACGCACCGAAGGTTAAGAAAGGTTACCACCCCTTCTCACGAACCAAAGGTTAAGAAAGTTATTGACACTCCAATAAATGACATACAAGTTAAGAACCTTGAACTAGAAACTTGTGAAGCAAACGACCAAGAGGAGTTTTTTGAATTGTGTAACGATGAGGAAACTTGTGAATTAGACGTTGAAAATACGGCTGCATCATCGTGTCAGGACGAAGATAAGTTGAGTTGTTCGCGACGTGAGATAAAGGTGGTTGATGAAGAACAACGTGACGGAGATGTGCATTTGCCAACCGAAAAGTTGAATAAGTTGGTCGATGATTTTATTGCTAGGATTATTAGACAAAGACGGCTTGAAGACGACTTTTGTAGGGGTTAAGTTGTGCACAAAAAATGACCGTGGAGCTAGAGTGCAATTTTTAGATGTACTTGAGACTTGAGAGAATGCTAGAATGATACATTTGGAAAAAAAAACCTAAAAATATATAAATCAGTCTCTCTTGTTTTTTAGATTGCAATAAATCTATAATATATTAAAAAAACTTTCGTATTTCTTATTTGGTATAACGAAAATAAATTAATATAGAGGTACATATACAAAGTAACTAGTGGCTTATTCAAGAAA